>JBBPKS010000230.1:0-16539 GCA_038089355.1 Pulveroboletus ridleyi | reverse complement strand
TGAAGACAATGAATCCACCCAAACCAGGGAAGTACGGAGGTCAGGACAACCTCAAGAAGTTCAACGACTGGCTGAGCCAGCTGTTGAAGTACTTCTGTATATTCAAGGTCACCAGACTGGATCGTGATGAAGATCATGTGCTGTACACAGGGTTGTACTTGGAGGACCTAGCCTCTCAGTGGTATGACCAGGAGGTCAAATCACTGGATTGAGTGATCCGGTTCTGGTCCTTTGAGGACCTGATCACTGGGCTGTTTAAACACTTCATGCACGAGGCTTCAGTGCAGAATGCAGTGGACCAATATGACTGCTTGAGGTTTTCCCCCGAGAAGGGGCCCTTGCCTTCTACAACAACCTCAGGTGTCATGCATACCAGATGGTACAGCCCCTGGATGATTATTCGTTCAGGAGGAAATTCCTCCGTGGGTTGCCCCATATGATTATCTGTAGTATCTTCGAGGCTCACGATATGTATATCTGCTGAGCACTCTAGCATCAAGGAAATCCTTGAGGAGGTCCGGCAGATGGAAACTGCCTAGAAGGCTATCAGCCTGCATATGAGAACGAGCCACTTTGGCTCTGGGGGAAAAATCTCCCAAGGACGAAGTGGTTTGTACCCACAGGGAAAGAGAGTCGACGGGACCTTGGGTGACATGCACAAATTCGTGTGTCACGGTAACACGCTGTTCTGTTGAAGGACAGCTGACTTGCCCAAGACTGTAAGTCCAGGCAAGGCAGGAGTGGGTGCTCCCCAGTCAAAGGGTCCAATGACCCAGATGAAAGGACAGTATTAACTGCTGGATAAGGGGAAAATGCAGGGTATCACCTGCTTCTGTTGTGATAAGGAAGGCCATATGGCCAGCCAGTGCGATCAACCATGGAGAGACCTACCACCAGCGGGAAAACCACAACTGTACACTGTAGACATACAAGAGGACAAGGGGGATGAACTCCTGACCAACAGTATTGATATTGCACTCAATAATGAGGTAGTGGCCCCTGTTGACCTCAGACATGTAGCAGAGGCTACTGAGGGGGTTGATGACGACCCTGCCAATGGAGGTCAAGTGGTTGATGACCACTTCAAGCTATATTTGGAGTGCCCAGACATCCAAGAAAACGATGAACACATCACCTACTTGGGTGCCATGCATGACCTGCTGGACAACAACTAGTCTGTGCAGTGCATGGTGATGGAGATTGCCAATGGGGATTGGGATACAAGGGGATGAGAATCCCCAGCCGAGATGGACATGGTCCCCGATATACAGGGTGATCTATGAGGGCAGTGATTGTCTCGAATGTTGGCAACGTATCACCCATATCACGGCTGATATCGATGAGGGAGATCCCTTACTGAGCGCAGCCCAGTCATACCTGTCGGAGCATGCTTGACGGAAGTACAACTGGGGCTGGGACGAGTGCGATCACGCACAAATGACAGGACATGGCCTTGATATCGACCATGTCCGTGCAGCAATAGCTGAACTTGCAAAACAAATTCACATTTTCGAGGGATACCAAGTGTTCCTCGCCCGGAACCTCAGATCCGAGGCAGTACGGGTACGCCCACATGCCTTATTTACTGGGTTGCCACATTATACAATATCATCGTAGAGGAGCTCATAGAGTGATCCCCACTCTGGATCAGGATGTATCTGGATGACCTAGTAGTCGAGACTGCACATGGGTCAATGGTCATCCCATGGGATGGACCACCTGATCTCATGCAGGTGTGGTTGGCTGTGCTCGATGTAGCACACCAAAGTGCGATGGGGGAAGTTAACCCCTGTTTCTTTAGGTATATAATGCATACATGGATGGGGCCTGGGGATAACCCTGGTATGTGACTGGTGATTGCACTGGCATTGCGCACATATGCAATGGCCTAGATCATCCTCAATGGGTGCCCAGCCTACACAATGATCAATACCAGCAGTACCGGCAATTTCATGAGCCCCACGTTTGCGAAGGTCACCCAGATGGAGGTATACCCCCTTGCACAACAGCTCATGCTGCAGCTAGGCTGCATAGGCAGCCACTCAAAGATCACCTATGGGGGTGATTCTTCTGTCGTCATTGGCAAATTTACCACCCACACGTATTTTGATGTAGCCAATATCGATCGCTATGATTTTATCCTGGGGATACCCTTCCTACGACAACACTGTGCTGTTGTCAACTTCACATCTAACTCATTGATGGTGGGGAGCACTACTGTCCCCCTTCTGGATGAATCCTCGTCCGGTGCTAGGGGCATCCATCACCCCAGCACCACCCCAACCTCCCACTGACTTTTGCACCCTATGACAGTGTCAACATCTCGTGAGGACTCGAAGGAGGGGAGGGGGAGTAGTATGAAAACTACAAAATTAAAAAATGTGAACAAAAAACAACTGCAGCTCACAGTCATGAGATTACATGAGGAGGATATACCCCACCTACGGAACCAATGGTTCCAGAAATACAAAAGTCGACTGGGAGGAGTGAAGCAAGCACTCCCCCCACTGTGGGAGGTGAACCACTGAATCCCGCTTGTCGACGAAAGTAAGCAATACACTTACCACCTTCCACACTGCACAGACGCTCTGAAGCAGCAACTGTCGGATAAAATCTGACTTTACACCACTGCGGGCTGGTGGGTAATGAAAAGTGTTCCACAGACTGCTCTGATGCTATGCATCCTGAAGAAAAATGGAAAATTGTGGACAGTCATAGACTGCTGCAAGAGGAATGATAACATGGTAAAGGATGTGACACCCTTCCTAGATCAGGACCAGATCCGAATGGATGTGGCCCAAGTGAAATATCACTTAAAGATTGACCTGTCCAACGCATATGAACAGGTCCAGGTGGTGCCAGAGGATATCTGGAAGACAGCCTTCTCCACCATATATGGGACCTTCATAAGCCAGATCATGCAGCAGAGGGACTGCAATGCCCCCATAACGTTTCAACATCTAATGACAGTGATCTTCTGAGATCACATCGGATGCTTTGTATACGTTTATCTGGACGATATATTCGTCTATAGTGACACACTGGAGGACCATGAATGACACCTCCAAATTGTGTTTGAGACACTGGCAAATGCCGACTTCTACCTTGAGGAGGAAAAGTTCAACCTATATACCAAGAGGCTGGATTGCCTCAGTCATTTAATTGACCAGAAGGGCATACATGCTGATAAGGACAAAATGTCCTGCATCCAAAACTGGAGAACCCCTCGTTTGCTGAATGAGGTCCAACGGTTCATCAGACTGGTGGAATACCTGGCACAGTTAATGCCAGACATGTTGGTGTATACTATGCCATTGACTGGGATACAATAGAACGGACACCCATTTCAGTGGAGAGAAATCCACGACCAGTGTTTCCAGATCATTAAGGACCTGGCGTGTAAATTCCCTATCGTCAGGCTAATTGACTCGAGGAAGGATAAGCCTATATGGCTCATGTGCAATGCATCCCTGTATGGGGTGGGTGCACTATATGGGCAAGGGCCTGACTGGAAGACATGTAGGCCTGCAGGCTTCATGTCAAAAAAGCTGAGTGATGCTCAGCAAAATTACCAAACATTTGAGCAGGAAACACTCCCCATAATTGAGGGACTCCTCAAGTGGAAGGACAAACTCCTCAGCTTCAAGTTCACGATTGTAACCAATCATGAGGCACTCAGCTACCTCAAGACACAGCGTAAGCTGTCTGGTAGGCAAGTCAGATGGCTTGACTACCTGTTGTGATTTGACGCTACCATCGTCTATGCCAAGGGTTCTGAGAACCTCATAGCAGACTGCCTGTCTCACTACTATGAGAGTGAAGGGGGCAATATGGCCTCCAATGAAGAACTGGACTGGGCAAGTGCTGATGCCTGGTTAGATCCAGAAGGGAATGATCTTCCCCTTGACTGATGGCAAAAGCTGAAGCTTGCCACCATCAGTGAAGTACCACAACAGAGCTTGCATCTGAAGGAAAAGCAGGAGAACTGCCTAGTAGAAGCCCAAGAAATGGCTTCAGCTGTGGAAAGGAGAGTCAAGGACACTCCTTGTGCTAGTGCGAAGGAGGATCTGTCAACTCTCGAATCCGCCAAGGCCTCCAGGGCCCCACCCATCTCATATGGGACTATGCCCAATTTCTTGGATACTATCTGTACAGGATACCGGGACAACACCCTCTTCTCGAAAGTCATATCCCAGGTGGGGCATCACCCATGGTTCCTTACATGGGAGGGTCTCCTCTACATGAGAAATCATGGTGAGGAGGTACTGTGCCTCCTGCATACTAAGTACAAGGATGACATAGTTATCACCCTGGTCATCGACCAGGCACACAAGATGCTAGGGCACTTCGGGTCCCAGAGAACCATGGATTATATCTGCAGATGGTATTGGTGGCCAGGACTTGGCCATGAAGTAGATTGGTTCTGTCAAACCTGTCCTATATGCCAGGTTGTGAAGACCAACAATCAACAGCCTCAGGGCCTGCTGCACAGTCTGCCTGTGCCCGGGAGGCCCTGGGGCTCCATCGCCATGGATTTTGTAGGACCATTCCCACCAAGCGGTGGACATGACTACCTGTGGGTAGTCCTGTGCCATCTAACCTCTATGGTGCACCTGGTACCAGTCAGCACTACCGTTCGGGCTTTCGAGCTTGCAGGGAAATTCCTGCAAGAGGTAGTGTGACTACATAGATTACTGGAGATGATAGTCTCTGACCGAGATGCCAAGTTTACCTTGGCATTCTGGCATGAATTACACTGCATGATGGGAGTTAAACTCCTGATGTCTATGGTGTTTCATCTGTAGACAGACAGTGTGTCTGAATGTGCGATCCGGAATGTAGTTCAGATACTACGCATGCTAGTACAGCCCAACCAGAGGGATTGGGCAGACAAACTGCCCCTCACCGAGTTCGACTGGGTTCACCCCATTCAAACTGAACTATGGGCATATGCCCATCCTGATGCAATGTATCTCGCAAGGGTCTGTGTCGAGTGCCCCAGGTATCCAGAAGTTCATACACCAGGCCAGGAAGAACCTGGAGATGGCCCATGATGCCATCATAGAGAGCAGAGTGGTATAGACACACCACGTGAATAAAAGGCATAAGGAGGGAACCACCCTCCAGGTAAATGACTGGGTTTATTTATCAACCCAGAGCTTGGTGATACCAAAGGGTAGAGCTTGAAAACTCGTACCCAAGTACATCGGACCTATGAAGGTCCTTGCAAAGGATGGTGTCAATGACACCTATACTCTGGAACTCCCTGAGGAGCTCCAGAAGTGGTGTATCCATCCGTGATTTCACATGACCTTGCTATGCTGCTACGAACAGAATGACGATGCACTCTTCCCAAAGAGAGATGCGCACACATTCTATGACATTGGCTCATCCGACGCTGATGAGTGGTTGGTGGACGAGATCTTGCCCACCACTGGGAGGGCCAAACAGCCCATTTTCTCATCAAGTGGAACCTCGGAGATTCCACTTAGGAGCCCAGCTCCAATTGTCACGAGCTTGAGGCCCTAGACAGGTACCTCGAGCTCCATGGCATACAAAATATATGCCAGCTGCCTCACAAGGCAATGAGTGCACCAAGGTGCACGAACCCACCAAGTGGGTAGTATTGATCAATTGATTGATCCACAATACTAGCAAATTGTTATGATTTGTCCTGTTTTCTTACTTCTCCTTTTGGATTCATCTCTCCTTGCTTAGTTCTCATTATGCTAAGCTCGTGTTTCCCTTCATCATGTGCTCATCTATTCTCTCATTTTCCAGAATGTTCCTTGCTTACCAACCAAGGTCATTTGGCTATTGGTTCGCTGACTCAACAATCAGTCAGCCATTTGTTCTTTCCTATTCTTCATGTTTTCATACGATTACTCAGTTTCCCTCATTATTATATATAAACCCCAAGTTGCTCCCATGTATCTCAGCTTAGACCTACTTGGCATATACTATCCTAACCCTCCCCTCTTCATATGTCTCCACTCTACACTTGAGTGAGCGCTTTAGCTCTCCCTGCATCCCATCCCGATTACAAGGGATTGTCCTTGGTCCAGCCGTTTCACCAGGAAGTCCATCATCTGGTGCCTCCCAGGATGAACCTCTGATTCTGCTACCCACAGGATACCCCCTTGTCTCTGTGTCTTAGGACCTTCACCAAGTTCATGCTAGACTCTTTGGGATTAAGCGTAACACAAATAAAATGAACTATGTGACACCAAAAAGAAAAAGATTAAAACAGATAAAAACAACAAACAAAGAAAACAAAGACAAATAGTAGATACAATAGTAGCAATAACAAACAAAAAACATCACATGTCCAAATAGCTGACACTGCCCCCAACTTCACTCCCACATTGCCAATTGTTTTTTACTTTTTTACATAATATTTCCCCTTTTGATTTGCTTTACTTATATCATACTGTGTCCACCACCTCCTCTCTTCCTATCATCACCAGAGCACACCTGCACCCGCACCCCATCGTCCTCGTCCTCCCCTCATGTCTCCCAGTCCCCAGAGGGCATTGACTGTGGTCGATCCCTCTCATATGATCGTGCACCTCCTGGAGGCTCATTTGCAAGGTCGGCCTCCCGTGCTGGCTGCCATAGCAGCTGCACAATCAGCAATGGCGCCAAACGGTGCCATGACCCTTCCTCATCACCTATGCATGACACTCATCACGACAAGTGTCACCATCATCCGTCCCCTGGGCGGTGGATCTCCCACCCCCACTTACCCACCCTCCATCACGAACGTGACTGTGAGACCTACAACACATACGTGTTGCACCTCAGTGCTGCCATGGCCATCAACACAGATGGTATTCCTGAGGCCATCCCTGACCTTGCTGACAATGTAGCTTGTCTGTGTTGGTGCGATGCATATGCTGACTTGGTGGGTCGTGTTGACCACCTCCAATGCGACTGTCATGACCTCTGCTCCTCACTTGCAGAGGCATGCAATGAAATTGCCTGTCTACGTGATGTCCTTGCCATATCTTCGGGTGACACCTCTGGTGCTCCCCCTTCCATTCCTCTCATGGTGGCTCCCTAGCCACCAGCTCCTTCTTTTAGGGGGAGGGTGCAGGCAGGTCCTGATGCTCCCCCCCTTCTGCTTCCCATACAGGCTCTGCTTGCAGTTCCTTCTCGCAAAGAGAAGGAGAGAGCAATCTCTCCTCTCCCTGAGCTACCTCCCATCCTCCCATATGAGGACATGATCGTGGATGAGCCAGCCCCACCATCACTTGTCCAGGGGAACCTCTTCCCCGAATTCACTGGGTTGGAGTTCCTCCAGGGTGTCCTTATCCTGGGGGATGCCATCAACTCCAAGGGTGTGCACACCTTTTTCGTCAGGATAGAGGGAAACCTCTATGTATACCAAGGGGAGCCTCTCAAGGCTTCCCTTCGAAACATCTCTATCTTTATCCCCCCACTCCTCCTCAGCAGTCTACCGCCTTCACCATCCATATGGACAGGGGCATCATGGACCCCATCCACCTTTTCAACACTGGAGACAGTGTCTGTGCCCTGTTCAGCAGGGCACAAAACGAACAAGAGGGGAAAGCCCCTCACCTCAAGCAGGCCCAGGACCTGCTCACCTTTCTCCACCTCTGGAGGAAGCACCACGACTTGGGTGCCAGCAAAGTACTGCGCACCATTATGAAGGAATGGAGGCCCCCTGAATGGGCTTCCAAAAAGGCCAAGAAAAAGAAAGAGGCCATGAAGGAGGCAGCCCAAGCCTCCAAAGATGCAGGCGCCCAGCCTGCTAAGACAGCATCACCACCCACCGCCCCAGCGCTCAAGGAGCACATCATGTCTGGTCTGGCCACCACTACCTTGACTAGCATCGAGGAAGGTGCCACAACCCTGCAGGAGCACATTGCTCCACCTACTTGGGAGCAGAGCTCCAGTGCACCCCTTGTATTGCGCATCATGGACCAGCCATCAGGGTCCTCATCCACTGCTACCCAGAAGAGGGGTAGCTCCTTCAAGGGCTGACCACAAGGCCCAATCGTCCTGTCAGGGAAAAGGCCCCTCCTCCCTTGTGATGCTCCATCATTCAACGCCCCTGATGGAGTATGGATCGACTACATTGAATGGTGGCAGCATAAGTGCCCCACCGACAAGCAGTGCCAGATGATCTGGAAGGTCTTCTCTGGGGCCACTAGCACCCCCATCGTCCCAGATGACCCTGACTCAGAGCTGAATGCTCCCACTTGACGCTAGATGAGGGGCCTCCTCCTCCTGGACCAACTCATGCCCATGCCCCGAGGGCATGTCAATCATATAGTGTGGCAATGCAGCCTCACCCATCTCCTCGTTCTACCTGGGCGATCCAAGTCCTTCCTCAACTGGGCCGAGGTTGGACCTGCTCAGGGACGTAAGTTCACCTGGGCTGGTGGCTTCCACAAGGGAGCCACCCTTGCAGACATCGCAGCATACCTGGCTGCTAATGGGGTCACCTCCCATGTTGCTGACAATGCCATTCAATAGGCTTGTCAATGTGCTCAAGAGATGCTCGAGCCCATCAAGTTTGCTAGAGGCAATGAGAATGCCGCCACCTGGGACCTCTATGGTCCTTTAAGGACTGACCTCAGGGCCAAGGTCACTGATGAGTCTCTCGGCCACTCCTTGGGGTGGTATGAGCAGGAGGCTCATCGGGTCAAGGTTTCCCTGGAGAATATGCCTCCCTTGGTCACTCATCCTGGTGTCCTGAGGGACTTATCCCTTCTTTAGCGATTCAGTGAGGCCGTCGCAGCATATGATGTGCCTCATGTTTACCATGGTGATGCCGATGGGGAAGGTTCCCTCATGCAGCAGGACCACTTTGAGGACGGTGAACTTGAGAAGGACCAGTCATGAATGTGATTGGCCTCCCTTGTTGGGACTCATATGAGATTCAACTCTCACTTGTTTTTTATCTTTTACTGTTTTGTTCCCTTACTCTTACCATTCCCATTTCGTCTCTGTTTCATATCCAGTGCTCTCATATGACCTTCCATATCTCAACCGCCCTGATCTATCTTGCTCCATTTTGCTGATCTATACTTGTTATGAACCACTTCAGCACCTTTTCTTTTCTCGGTCCGTGACCAATCACATGACCTGGGCCCAGACCATGACATCATATGATGTCATGTCTCATGGCTGGCATGCCCCTTTAATCTCCAATTGACCCTGGGAGAAACTCTCTCACGTTCGTGTACTTTAGCTAGCCATGTATAGTAGTTCATCCCACAGACCCTATGGTCCGTGTGCTGTGTTCCATAGTATATAAACCCAAGGGTCTCAGCTGGCATTCCCAGCTTTGACCACTTGTCTTCCCGCTATCTTACGGGTGATTGGTGTGCTTGAGCCCACTTCTCTTCTCCTCTCACCTCGCCAGGCTCGGTAATAGCCTGTGAAGCCGAGGCCGGTGGTGTGACGTGCACGCGTTTGCAACACTTGGTCAAAGCTATTTACACCGCCCTCGGGTGAACAAAGCGTCTTGTTGCTGAAGATATCGAGATTGGGTGAGCATTTATCCCCATCAGAAGACCAGATCAAAAAAAGAAAGAAAATCCATTGTATACGTTTGCCGGGCCCAGGCATAAGGGACATAGCGCAGAGGCACCACGTGACGGGCCTGGGCATAGCATCCTTAACAGCTTGCATACACGGTCGTCCGCCATATTAAATAAGGATAATGTTGCTTCTTGCCCAAAGTGCACTAGGGCGATCTCTCTGTGGTTTGAGAGATCCAGGTTCACAGAATACCTGTGATGTCCACCGTCAGCACATGATACGCGTATGACACCTCTTGTTATCAAGAGTCTATCCCCTTGACGGAACCCACACCGTTTAAAGCAAGCTGTTGAAGAAGATATAGCTGCCAATGGTCTTCCCCCTCTTACCTCATCCGACACATCTTCCCCCGCAAGCGTCCCCAGACGTCAGTTGAAAGATACTGGCGAGTAAGGACTGATAGGATTTCAAAATTTCCCAATACGAAGGATCAGTGCCTGGTTCTCCGGAACAGGCACATTCACAACTCCGCAAGTCCTCCTCTTTTGAGGGTCTGCTTGAAGCACTTCCACAAGTATCCGAAGAGCCTTATTGGCTCAAATTTAAACAAAGACAAACCGCCCCCCTGCCACAACAAAAAATGTCGTCATCGTCCTCATTAAGCAACGATGACCTGAAGGCGCTCCTCACAGCCCTTCTAAAGGAAAAGGAGGACAGCCCCTCCACCATCACCAAGAAGGTCACTGATCCTGGCAAGTGGGATGGCACATGAGATAAATTCTGGGTGTGGTTCACCCAAATCACTGTCTGGGTCTCGCTCCAAAATTGGGGCTCGGACAAGCTCAGGGCCATCATGGTCCTATCCTGAATGGAGGGTCAAGCCGCCTCCTACGCACGGCTTAAACTAGAGGAGTACTGCGACTCCGAAATCGCAGATGCAACTGGCCTGACAGGGAAATCACTGGGCTACCCCCACGGAGATGAAGCATGGCCCGATTGGATGGGACTCCAAAAGGAGATTAAGAACCACTTCCAGATCGATGTGCTCGCGCATGAATCGCTGCAGAAGCTTAACCGGCTGAAGCAGCAAGGAAGGCCCATTGACGAGCTCCTCCAAAGCTTCAAGGTTCTCTTTAAGGAAGCCGAGATCAACAACGGTCATGGCATAGAAATTCTTAAGCGAGCAGTGGACGCTTGCGTGTACATGCAGGTCCACCTACACATGTTGGTAGAAGACGACATTTTCGAGTTGATCGACGCATATAGGAAAGTCGGTCGTTCCTTCGAGTCCGCGGAGATTGAGCATGGATTCCAACCAAGATGCTATGGTGGAGCGCAAAGATACAACCTGCCTAAGGGACCACCGCCTAACCAGTGGTTCACACAATACGGGACACAACCTGAAAGGGGAGCTCCCATGGAGATTGGGGCAGTGCAGGGGCCCCCAGAAACCCGCACGTGCTTCAATTGTGGCAAACCAGGCCACATTCGACAGGACTGCCGGCTCCTGAAGAAACCATATAACCCAGCACAAGATAGGAACCAGGCGCCGGTTCAAAATATGCACCAAGTTTGGATACCTGACAAAGATGGGTACTACACCAAGACATGGGTGGTCGTCTCTGAAACCCCGCCTGAAACCAAGGCCCACGCAGCAACATCCTCCTGACAGGACTATATGTCGGACGAAGCTCGTGCCTACTGGGCCGATGTCTTCGAAACAGAAGCTAGGACAAAAGCGTCCAAGGCTTTAAAAGGAAGCAGCTAGTCGACGGTAGGGTGTCACCTAGCAAGCTGGACAAAAAAGAAGAAAAAATCAGAAAACTAGAAAATATCAAAAAATTAGTTACTTTGCACTTGGACCCCTCAACTAGGGATGATAGTGACACTTCTGTATGATCTGGTTGCGAGCCGACGAGTGCGGCAGTATTTAACCATGTACCACCGGACTCCGGGTGTGCCAGTACAAGAGTGGTAGACGTAGACGACTCGTTGACCATGCTCAAGGGAGAAATCCCCATAGCTGGCACTGAGCCTGTAGCCGAACTCTCAGAGTGCACCGACAGAGATTTCCCGGTTAGGACGATCAGCCAGGTGCTGAAAACATTAATAGATTCTGATACGTCCATAGGGGAGTCTCTTTGGAGCTTGGTGCCAGACTATAAAACTAGCGTGCTTAATTCCCTTTTTAAGAATAACTGTGCTGACCTTAACCTTAATAAAATCCCTACACAAGAAATGATCAGTGGAGGAGAATTCACAGTGGACATCGCCGTCCTCTTCTCCATGGGTACAGTACAAAAAGATGATAATATAAAAGCACTAATTGATAGCAGCACTGTCAACACCTTCATTGACCGCAAATGGTGCACAAAAAACAATTTAATTCCCCTTGTACAACAAATTCAAGTGTTTAATGCTGATGGTACTCCAGGCAAGGCCGGAAAAGTTACTCATCGGGTTGAGCTCATAGCTGCGTTACAGGATCATCACGAAAAAATCAACGCCTTCATCGTTGAACTGGGTTTGAATCAAATGATAATCGGCTATGACTGGCTTGCTCACCACAACCCTACCATCGACTGGGTCAAAAAGAAAATTGACTTCACCCATTGCACCGACGACTGTGACAACTACAAGCATCAACGGAATGGGTATTTCAGCTTCAAACTCCGGGTCATCGAAGACGGAGTAGCCGAGAAGGTACCTGCAGCTTACCACAATTTTCTAGATGTCTTTTTGGAGCAGGAATCCAACCACATGCCCTTATGGAAACATTGGGATCACGCCATCGATCTCAAGCCCGACTTCGTTCCAAGGAAGGGGAGAGTTATTTCTCTATCCGACACAGAGTTGGAAGAAGTATGGACTTTCATCGACAAGGAATTCAAGAAGGGCTACCTGCAACCAAGCAAATCTCTGCAAACGTCCCTGGTATTCTTCATTCCGAAGAAGGATGGTAAAAAGTGTCTCGTTATGGACTATTGCTATTTAAATGAAGGCACTATTAAAAATGCATACCCTTTGCCACTAATTTCACAGCTCATTGATCGCCTCAAAGGCGCGGATATGTTCACAGCAATGGACCTACACTGGGGATACGACAACGTCCACATCAAAGAAGGTGACAAATGGAAGGCGATGTTTGTAACGCCAATTGGGGCTTACGAACCAATGGTCATGTACTTTGGCATAACTAACTCACCCCCCACCTTCCAGAACATGATGAACGACATATTTTCCGACCAATATGCTTTTCTCATTATCTATATGGACGATATGATGATCTTTACAAAAAACAAAACAAAAGAAGAACATGAAGTGCTGGTCTGCAAAGTCTTACAACGTCTCCAAGAGAATGACCTATATATCAAACCAGAAAAATGTGCATTCTCCAAGGACAAGGTCAAATTCCTCAGAATGAACATCTCAAAGAACGGCATCGAAATGCAAGAAAAGAAAACACAAGCCATCACGGACTGGCCAGAACCAATGTGCCTTAAACAAGTCCAGGCTTTTCTGGGTCTATGTAACTATTACCGTAAATTCATTGATCAATTCGCAGAGATTGCAAGGCCGTTGAACGACCTAACAAAGAAAGACACCCCTTTCCAGTGGGGCAACACTGAATGAGCAGCCTTCCTCACTCTCAAAAAGAAATTTACGGAAGCACCTCTGCTCACTTACCCGGACAGTACATGACAAATGCGCATAGAAACCGACACCTCCGACATTGCAACCAGAGCAATCCTCTGGCAGGAATGCGAAGAGGGACAATGGCGTCCCTGCACCTTCCTGTCTCACTCTTTTGATGCCACCAAGCGTAACTACCCCATCTATGACAAAGAATTGATGGCAGTCATCCATGCTCTCGAGGAGTGGAGACATTATCTGATCAGCCGTGAACGATTTGAGGTCTGGACAGACCACAAGAACCTGGAGTACTGGAAGAAACCCCAGACACTATCAGGGCATCAAGCACGATGGCATGCCCTCCTCCAAGAGTTCAACCTTGAATTCGTATATTGCCCTAGGTCACTAAACTGTGCCGATCCTCTCTCCTGCCAACCTGATCATGGCGATGCGGTCGAGAATCTCAATAAAGATGTCACGGTACTACCCGCCAAATTATTTATAAAAAATGTTACCTTAGAATCACTGTTACTACAAAAAATACAAAAAGAATCACAAAAAATCAATGATGTTCTTAACTATTCATACGATACACAACGGGAGGTGTACCTCCACGATTTCACTGGCCGGATTTACGTTCCCCCTTCTATCCATGCCGAGATCCTTAAAACATGTTATGATGACCCCCTGGGGGGTCGTAATGGTCAAGCCTGCACCTATCATACTATAAATCGTTTCTTTATTTGGCCGCAAATGCGGAAAGACATTATTTCTTATGTAAACCACTGCTACACGTGTGCCCTCACGAAGGGATCATCATCATCCAAAGCGCCAGCAGGAAAAATCATACCTCTCCCTGCTGCCTCTCGGCCCTGGGAAGATATATCATTAGACTTTGTAACCGGCTTACCAGAAGTCGACAAGTTCGACTCTGTTTGTGTTATCGTCGATCGATTTTCCAAAGAAGTTATATATGGTTCCAAAACAATTTCGTCATTAGACCTAGCTAAACTATTTCGCGATCACGTATGGTCGCAGCATGGCATTCCCCATACAATAGTATCCAATCAGGGCCCACAGTTCATTTGTTATTTATGACTGAATTGTGTAAACTATTGGGCATTGAGCAGAAGATTTCCACCACCTACCATCTGCAAACGGGCAGACAAACCGAATGGATCAATTGAGAAATGGAGCAGTATCTAAGGGCATACGTCACCAAGAGACAGGACAATTGGCTCGACTACCTCAAACTCGCCCAATTCCATCATAACAACTCTCTCTCCTCTTCCGTCGGTTCCTCTCTGTTTGCGATCACCCGAAACTACTCCCCCCAGATGGGTTTTGAAGGAGCCTCGGAATCATTGGCTGGAAGCTTCCATGCTGACACGGGTCACGTGCACCAGGAAGTGCAACAAGCGCTGGAACGAATGTGTGAGAAAATGACTCACAATCAGAACTCCACTAGGACGGATGCCCCTGCATATGCACCTGGCGATCAAGTATGGCTCAGTATGGACAATTTGAAATTGCAATACACCACCCGTAAATTGACTCAGCAGTGGCTTGGGCCATTCGAAGTAGTACGGACCCTCTCCAACGCAGTCGAACTGCGTCTTCCCACGACGTTCAAGATTCACCCAGTAGTAAACGTGTTGAAGGTGAAACCTTACCAATCCCTGCTACCTGGCCAGCCGATCTCTCGCCCAGATGCAATCGAGGTCTCTCGGAAGAAGGCCACCCTGAATACAAGGTCGAGGCAGTCATCACCTCCTGCTTGAAACATGGAAAATTGGAGTATTGGGTCTGATGGAAGGGCTACGACGAGACCGACAACACGTGGGAACCGGCTTCCCATCTTGACAATGCACATGATGCGGTCGACGCCTTCCATCACTCTTTCCCCTCTGCCCCTTGCCCCCTCCGGGGTCTTTCCTTGACAGAAATGAATCACCTCTTTGCTGTTTACGGCCCTGAAGCTGGTATACTGTTTGCAATGACTCGTCTGGAACTTGAATCGTAGCAAAGGGGGGTAATGTTACAAACCACTTCAGCCCCTTTTCTTTTCTCAGTCCATGACCAATCACATGACCTGGGCCCAGACCATGATATCATATGATATCATGCCTCATGGCTGGCATGCCCCTTTAATCTCCAATTGACCCTGGGAGGAACTCTCTCATGTTCGTGTACTTTAGCTAGCCATGTATAGTAGTTCATCCCACAGACCCTATGGTCTGTGTGCTGTGTTCCATAGTATATAAACCCAAGGGTCTCAGCTGGCATTCCCAGCTTTGACCACTTGTCTTCCCACTATCTTACAGGTGATTGGTGTGCTTGAGCCCACTTCTTTTCTCCTCTCACCTCGCCAGGCTCGGTAATAGCCTGTGAAGCCGAGGCTGGTGGTGTGACATGCACGCATTCACAACAATACTCATCTCATGCTCATTTTACCTACATTTTTAAATATATCAAACCTGTTTCTTTTCATCCAAGCCACTACTGGCTCTACAGGGGAAGGGTGTAAGGAGCAGTAGCCCCTGTAGATACTAATAGGGTAATAACCCCTGATTGCATACTTACAAGTGCATGTGATACAAGGTAATCACATGTGCAGTAAGTAGATAAAAAGGAGAGGCCCATCCTGGTGACGGGCCAATCCTCATATATTACTCCTACGTTACTCATCTGTGAATACCACTTGATACACTTCACCAGTGTGAGTAAGAAGTGAGGAGAGGGTTCAGAGCACCCAATACAGCAACCTTACAGGACTGGAGCAAAGCTAGGCTATATACTGTAAGCAAGGAATGAAATGTAACATGGAAAACAAGGAGAACTAAATATGGAGTGTCTGAAATGTCAGAGATGCAAACTCATCAAGAACACACCAGAGGTCAGAGGAGATGGGCCCAGAGTTGAGTCCAGAGTTGGATCCAACAATCTGGATTGAATGGATATGACAGAATATTGAGTTAGTCTCTTCCAGATCCTCATCTGATCTCCTTCCTCTCTTTCCCTCTCTTCTTTCCTCCTATGAAATACAAGACTGAGCCTAGGCAAGGGCATGACACATACCCCCTTGTCACTCTAACCTCCATTTGTCCCTCCCTTATGAACTTTGTACACTAACCTTCAGATCTCCAATTGGACTTGAGTCTGGAGGACCCAGACTTGACAGTTATGCTGATGCTAATGAAACATCACAGGAACATTGCCATGCTATCACTGGGTTTGCCTTTCTGGTTGATGGTGATGCTATCCTCTGGGGTTCACACAAGCAAGAGCTCATCACTCTTTCAATGACTGAAGCAGAATATGTTGCTGCCATGCATGCTGCTAAGGAGACCATATGGCTTCATAGGTTGATCAGCAAGATCTTAGTGGGCCACT
>JBBPKS010000229.1:0-16545 GCA_038089355.1 Pulveroboletus ridleyi | reverse complement strand
TCTTCTCGCTGCTGCTGTTTATGTAGAGCTTGTTTTTCCTCTTGTTGTCTCCTTTGCCACTTGTGTCTATTTTTGTTGTTCTTGACTGTCCATTGCCTAGTCAAGATATCAATTGCTTGTGGCAGTTGGAGTTCCACATCCAGCAAGGGCTGTTGGTCCTTTGCAAAAGCTGGAGTTGTGAAATCTGGTTGCATGGCTGTGTGCAGGTCTTGGATTTTTGACTGCATGAGGTCTGCAAGAGCTTTGACGCAGCTTCTTACTGTGAGCTGGAATGCTTACCAGGAGCATGAAGTGGCAAGAAGAGATATTGATACCACTTTGCTTACTCATGCACAGACTAATTTCTAGGTTAGTCCCATGACCTTCCCATCTTAGAGTTGCAGCAGGCATATCACAGGAACCTGAGGACAGCTGCTGCAAATAAGGCACATGGAATGTGCACAAGTCTGAATCTGATCAAGTTGAGACCACTGACCAGATGGTTGAGGCAGCAGGCAGAAGTGGCAAGGGACCTAGATGAGTGGAAGGGTGAGATGGACCCACCATGTTGGAGACCAGCAGGAGCACAAGTGGCAATGGAGTCAATCACACAGATGTGCAGCCATATGCTGATGACGATTGCAGTCAGATGACCTGCAAGATGGATAGGGTTGGATCAACAGAGAAAGTAGAGGCATCTGCAGCAGAAAACACACAGACTGCACCTAGCATGTCACTCATGAGGGAGTGAGAAGGTCATTGTACAACTGACAATGCTGGGGTGGCAGGTGACAAGGCCAAGGTCACTTGGGACCAAGGCCATACACCAACTGACCAGAGTGCAAGCACATGGAGCATGTCATGCAGCCATGACCCAGAGGATTCAAGGAAGCCAAGACTGCCAGAAGACTCTGGGGACACAATGGGTGATGATGAGTGTCATTCAGATGGGCCCACAGAGCTGCTTGACAAGTCTGAGGGCACAAGGGGGTGAATAGGTGAGGTAGAGGCTAGGCCAGTAGGAGTGAAAGGAAACAATGGCAGTGGAGCATGTTGACCTGAGAGACCTATGGAACCACATGATTAGGTTGACAATGCACCTGAGGGCTGAGAAGACCACCCCCTGCACATTGAGCTTGAGGAGAAGCAGAAGGTATCTGTGAGCTCTGATACCACAGGTGCTGAGGTCAATAAGAATGTGCCAGGGTGCTCAGCTGGCAATGAGGATCCTAGGAATTGACCTAAATGGCCAATCAACATACCTGAAAGCCAAGAGATCCAGTCTCCAAGCATTGAGTTCAAGGGGAAGCATAAGGCATGTGTGAACTTTGATGCTGTACTTTCCAGTACCAATGGGGATGTGTCAGGATGCTTGGATGGCAGTGAGGAACAATGAACATGGCAAAGAAGCTGTCAGATAGGTCAGAAAGTCAGTATGAAGGGTTAGAGTGCCAGGTTGAGGAGAACTCATCTGAGAACAACCCAAGTGACCAGAACAGCAATAAAGCCATGGCACAAGATGGTCCTACCAGCATGGTAGAGGACCCCACAGATGAAGGAGACAGCACCAATGACCACCTGAGTGCACATGCTGAGATGCAGACCAATTCAAGGTCAGAGAGAGGCTGTGCATGAGACATGCTGTACATGATCCAGGAGATGAAGCAGATGCACCTGGAGGCTACCAGGAGCCATTGGAAGGTCCTGGATATGTGCTGGATGGATCCAGCTTCAAGATGAGCATATCAGATTGAGATCCTGGGCTAGAAGGCCAGGTGGGCAAGCAAGTCAAGTGAGCCAAAATGAGACCTGTTGAGGGCAATCAGGACTGCAGGAATGATGGAGACAGCATCCACATGACCTGGACAGAGTGCTGAACAGATGGTACAATGAGTAGAGTGCACCATGACTCAATTTGAGTCAAAATGGATCTGCTAGCTGAAACAGAAGAAAATCAGCATGAACAGTATGGACAATGCACAGCACATGTACCTGTATCACCCAATGGACCAGGGAAGGTCCCTAGATGTCCTACTGGACACCTGAACCCACTGCACTGACATGGAAAGCTGAAGGTTACCACCTAGAGGTCAGCTGCCAGGATATATATACTGGGTTGAACAACCTATGTATATAAAGGATGTACCAAGCCAATTGAAGTGTCAGGATAGGCTGTACACTATGGAAAGCATGACAACCATGCTCATGTGAGATGCTTGGAGTAGGAACCGGGATACCTTGTATGGGCGAACTTCACATATGGACCTCAGGCACTGTAACTATTCAAAAGCTTAGTAACCAAACAAGATAATCGTTTTTGCCAAGAGTCGTAGTGTACATATGCAAGTGCACAAAGGTAGATGTACACAAAGAAAAGGGACAAGGGCTAGTCAACAGAAATACTACTTGGGGAGGGTAGTTTGAAACCTGGCCACTGGCAAAAGTGATTGCAAACATGCTTTACTACAAACAGCTTAACACCAATCTCGAGATTTCCATCACCAAAGAGGTCTTTCCCCTTTCTGACAACACTATGTAGATAACGCAACAGTCAGCTTTAGCTGCTATGACCAGAGAAACAAAGACTTATGGGTGAGTTAAGATCTGAGAGTCAGTAAGCAGGCCAGAACTGCCTGCGCGAGAATGATTAACATCGATGTTTGGCTACTGCTGGTATTGCTTGCATACCTTGGTAATCCGAGATATTAGCTAAGCCACCAGTCTTGATGTACTGTATATGTTGTGTGAAAACCAAAAATTGAGCGAGATCGTAGCCCAGTTCATCCTTCTTGGGTAGAGGAGTCGGATCACCATTATGAATATACTTGATGAACGGTTCGTCCTGGGGGATTAATTCCTCAGCAAGATATGGGGTATGAACATTGCTGGCATTGGATCCCCTTGTCTTGCTGCCAGTGAAACTTGATGTGATGGCAAGCAGAACACCAGCATCCACAAAGTGCAGTCGCAGGATGACAAATGGGAGAGGTACAGATGCCTGGGCTATTGAGTGATCGATAAAGTCGTATGTGAGCTTCAGAAGTGCCTTGGCCCAATAAAGGATGTTAGCTTTATGGCAGAGTTTGTTGATCTCATCAGAGACATTGAAGTGGATGAAACGTGTATTGGGCTCAACCCCAGATGGTAATTTCTGAATATAAAAATGTTTGACAGTGATGGCCTGAGATGACTCAGACCTGATCCCAGTAGGATGCTTGGTTCCAAGTGTGAGACATGCAAGCTGAGCCATCTTGAATCCACCAAACCTGATCAGGCTGCTGTGTGACCCATCTAGCCACATCTGCCCGGCAACCAATTTGACTGACTTGAGACGGTAAGATCACTTTGATGGGTCTGCAAGAATTTGTGCCACCAAATGGCAAGGAATAGGATAGAACTCTACAAGATCATGTCTCACTTTTATAACTAGGCTACTTGTTAGTTGAATTGTATCCAGTGCAAATGGCTACTTACTGTCAGTGGCACTTGGACTTGCATTGCCACCAAATTCCAGCATGTCTCGTAAACGATTGGGGTCGGGGGAGTGGAAGTCTACTCGTTCTGAGTCCGACTTGGAGCTAGCTGGCTTTTTAGATAATGACTTGACTGCACTACTAGTACCTCGTACACTGCTCATGTGTACACGACTCTGTTGAAAATAGGGAGGTGAGATTGTCTAGGCAAATAGATTAGCAATAAACCAAAGGACAATAATGATATCAAACATACTAGATCAATAGCCTCAACCAAGTTTGAGCGTGCAGGAGCCAGACTAGTATGGACAACTCGAGTTCCACACGTGTTGGGGGTAGTGGAATTCTTTGTAGATGAGTTGGCACATATGCTTGGCTTTGGTGAGGAGAGGGAAGGGGAATCGGATTCTTCATCGGAAGTCACAGTGTTGGTGGGTTCAAGAGGTCTTGCTACAGCTTGGACCTGAGAAAAAGTCCAAGTAGGCATCACCGAAGTTGAAGTGGGTGAAATAATGGCAGGATAGGAGTGGCAGGGATGCTCGGGGCTTTCAGACAACCTTTCCATTAATATCTCATACTCATACCACTGCTATGTCAGGACGACAACAAATAACATGAATTGCTTTGATTTGAATACCTGATTCTTTGCAGACTTGCGAGACACCCGAGATACAAGGCAATTCTCATAGAAATATGGGTCATGTGGACGTTCATATCCTGCCAGGTTGACCCAAGATGTATCACAAACGACGAATTCATTTTCACGCCATGGAAACTGAGGGCTAAAGGCCTTGATGTGAGGGATGATGACTTGGAGTGCCATGTGAACAAGCTGTGGTGCAGTTACATGTGCATCAATGCCATGCTTTCCTTCACTAATGTTCTACAAAACACTGTCAGTCGTCTAATAGCGTATGTGAATTAACACTTACACCAAATGGAGTTCTGTGTGAGCGAGTCTTTCTGGGCCCACTGCCTTCATGAAGTGCAGTGATGTCAAGCATGATTGTTTCGATAGGGGGGGTAACAGGAGCAAACGAGAGACGTGCCCATCACTCCTGCTTAGATGCATACTGTGCATGTTGTGGGCCATAACCCTGGGCACTACCGCTGGGACCACAACCGCCCACATTAGTCCTAGAAGGGATATGGACCACGGGACCTCTAGATGAGCTTCCCACAGATGGCTGTGGAGGTAGCATGGGCACAATGGCAGGTGGTCGGACGGTTGCTAGGAAAATGTTTTATTATGTCTCAATAATCCTATGGGAAGGATGTACACATACATTTGCGCTGTGCTACCATCACTGCCTGTCATATGGTGGCTAGATCAGGCATACTTTTGACAGTTGCCAAGTGGCCCAAGCCACCACCAGCGCTAGGAGTGGTTACTTTGGTTGGGATATGTCAGTTGGCATGGCAAACAACTTGTGACGAAGAGACTTACCTTTTGGCCAAATAGAAGTAGATAGCTTTTTCGCATACCGCTGATAGCAGGCGAAGCAAACATAGTGTCCTGGGCGGACATTATCAACAGTAGCAATGTAAATCCAGGGATTCCCTTTCGGAATGAGAGTGCCACAAGCTGGGCGCTCACATGGTAGATCTTCCCTAGCGACAGTGTCCTCAGTGAACTGGGACACAAATTCAAAGTTAGACATTATGAGTATGGATGAGAGCGATAAACAGTTGCCCATGATACCCCCAACATTCAAGTGGACAGTATTTATATTGCAGCCTCAGAGCATGAAATCTAATGTATACAAATCTTGAATAAGTATATAGATCCTGAACGGACTGAAAGTGCCGAGTGAGTCAAATGCTGTTGGAAGAAGCTAGCTATGAAAGTACTGTGATAAGAGTGAAATGATAAGGGAGTACAAACATCACAACATACAAACCTGCCAGGGGTTTGGAAGTGGGCGTAGGGTAGTCTAGTTACCACAGGAAGAGCAAAATAATGGAAGAGAATCATAGGAAGGATATAACTTGCCTGAAGGCATGTCGGGTTCAAGATGACCGATGCAACAAGGGAGAGGGTCCATTCTTGCAAATCCACCAAGTATGTGATACAGGTGAGGAATTCCTGGAATCGGAATGGGACCTGAGGACAATACAGCTTATCATCAGCTATTGTGAACCTGAATGTGTTATCAGCCCAGACAGAACTCACCTGGACACGTTTCTGATTCACTGCCATTGTCCTTAGAAGAATGGAATAGATTTCCAAGAAACTTGAGGCTGGAAATCGTTTGGAGAGACCTACCCTTCTATCTGCTATCAATACCCAAATGGGATGATAAGCATGAGCTTGGGCTCCATGCAGATTTGGTGGTCCATGGCCAAGATCCCCTACCAGGATTAAAGGGGGCTTCGAGTCTGAGGAGATGTGTCAGAACCGTCATTTCCTTGCCTTCCTCACTCTTATCTTATCTTATCACATCATGTGATTTTCCCTTATCTCATCTTATCTCGAACCTTCCAGAACATTCCATCTATGATATCATTGCTTATATAATCATTCCATCACATTCTATGAAGTTCCATCCGTCATAACATGTACAAACAGTAGTTTAGTATATAAGTAGGTAGTTGCCTGTACAGTATCCTTACGCTTGGAATTCTCATTTCTAGTGTCTCATTCTCCTCTCAAGTGTGAGCCTGATAAGATGACAGGGTTCATCTGCCTCCCACTCACGTTGAGCTATGAATCAATGGAAGCCAATGCATAAGTGTTATCCAGTCTGACACACACCTATTACTACTTACGCGCCTTCACTGGTCGCTGGTTACCTCTCTCTTAGCCCCACTCAAACAGATTGAGCTGCACATCAGGCAGATGTGGAAAGCTCGGCTCACAGATAAGCAAATACTTGCTGAGCTGCGGAGATCTATTGACACAACACAGTACAGTATTGAGTATGTCATGATGCTAGCAGTACTTACACCCTTCGCTGATGTGATACAATACTTTACAGACTCACAAAGTTGGTTCAAATCTGCAAGAACCTGGGGCTTAAGCAAACACATGAGCAGAAACACACGCCCAATTCCATCCACCCTATGATGATGGCTTTGTGAGCAATGTACCCCACTGCAGGTGCACACGAGATGATGAACTTACTGTTCCATGAATGAGACTTTTGTGTGTCATGGTAAGAAAATCTCTTGCGACATTACAACAGCTGCTCACTGACAATGTGACAGGAACATTGTTCAAGAATATTTTGCAATTCATGAACCTGAGCTAGTCAAGCAACATAAGGCTGGCCGACTGCAGTGCTGTTGGTTTTGGGCAGCTGGTGTTAATAACATATGGGCCGTAGACCAGCATGACAAGTGGCTACATTTTGGCCTTGTGCTTCACACTGGCATTGAGCCATTCTCAAGACATATTCTGTGGATGAGAATATGGCATTCTAACCGCAATCCACAGCTTATCCTTTCTTATTATCTCCAAATGGTGTGAGACTTAGGCTGTGAGTTATTTTGTTGCCATCATATTCATGCTGATCCTCTGTTAGTTATCCCTCTTGTGACACAAAGCAATTTGGGTACCGAGAACTTTGGAATTGTGAACACTCAAACACTGCTCCGGCAGATCTATGACCCAGCACTCTCAGGGTACATTCAGCACTGCTGGATGTGTGTGAAAAAGAATGTTACTCTCAAAATTGCATGGTCCCAGCTGTGCAGGTGCTTTACCCCTGGCTTTGAGAACATCCTGAATAGCAGAGTGGAGTCCAGCTTGTATAACACAGACAATACCTTGCAGTGGTATGTTTCTGTTTGTGGTGGTGCTCTGTACTCACAAAGAAAAGCTTGGTATTCCAGTGGCTTTTTATTCCTTGGTTGCAGCAAGAACTCAATGCATATGTTGATTGAGTGAACAACACAAGCAAGCGTTGGGATTGCAACAAGGTATGGCTGTTGACCAGATGCTATTGCCGAGGCTAATCCACTGCTCTAGGTCCTGCCGCACAGTGTTCCGATACTAATTCACACTAGACCTGAAGATTATGGTGCCCTTAACTTCAAGGTATGCAACATGCTAGTGTTCTGGGTAACTGGGTTGACAGGATCAATAGGTGATAGTCATGCCTGAGGCCCTTGATTCTGTCTGCAAGAAATACATCAATCCAACATACCCCGTCTTCGAACTTGTTCCAGCCGCGTTCAACACATTCGTTGCAGAGACTTATGATGCTTTAGGCTCTCCTCCTATGTCCTGCACATCTGCATGGGATGTGTATCAACAACTCCTAACTGCAGTTCAAGCCCACGCATTGATGCCACCTCTCCTCGCCTCTATTACTGCTTACTCAGACAACTTGGACCTGGACAACCAACTGGAAATATTACCTGACCTACAGGAGCTCCCCTTCTTTGAGACTGCGACAGGGTATTACATGGGTGGTGTAGGTGGTGGGGTTGGTCTTCATAAGTACACCACTTTATTGTTTTCAATCTACTCATGACATTATCAGAGGACGAGCACTTCAGACTGCTTGACGAATTGGACCGGGAAAATGAGCCAGATGTCAGAGATGATATTGACAGACCACCTGCTCTGTGCCTCTCTGATTTCTCAGATGAGGACCCTGCCGACAATGATGATATAGACAACTAACATGTACATTACACTTCTTGGCAAAACTTATTACCTCATTTGGTTACTAAGCTTTCAAATATTTACAGTGTTCAAGGTCTGTATGTGAAGTTCGCCCATACAAGGTATCTCATGTGAGCACATTTGTCGTGCTTTCCATAGTACACAATGTACAGAGCCAGGGAGTGGTGATCTGGGACCATTGCCTCCCACATGTGATAAGACAAAGTGGAATATCTTATCCATTGGAAGAGATTTCAAGGGAACAATGCAAATGGATCCTTATTGCTAAGCTGACACATCTCTGCAAGGCAACTGGAGAGTTCCACTGAAAGTACCCCCTTATGCCCTGTGGTCCCTTCATCAAGATCACCTCCACCACTAGGGACCCCTCTTGCCATCACCTGATATGCCAGGGTACACCTCACCTCCCATCCCTCCTTCAGCAGTCCTGACCTTACCTTCCCCAGCTCCCATATCAGACCTCTCAGACCTGTGGATATCCCCTGACAATGAGGGCATCATCTGATGGGGGTAATGTTACATCCTATCTTCTTTCACCATACATACATTGCTTTTCCCTATGACATCATATACACTGTCCCCTATGATACCCCCATCCCCTACAATACCACTTACCCTTGTCTTAATTATAGTCTGCTCAGTATATATGTCACATCCCCTGTGATATTACTTTCCCCACTTTCATATTGGTTGGTTCTATAGCATTGCTTTGGTGTGTTATTGTGTGTGTAATGGTGTCTTCTCTTGCATTCATAAAAGGGCAAGGATGAGCATTGTCATCAGCCCATTGCTTGCTTCTCCCTTATCTCTCCTGGCATGTGCATGGCTGCAAAGTCAGGTTACTGAGCTACATCAGGTAGGCAAGCAGGTCAAGCAAGTCAAAGTGGGACCTACTGAGGGTGACCAGAACTGTGGGAGTCCAAACTGTCCAGGTACACACTGTTATGAACCGCATGCACCTAACTTTTCATCCTTCACTCTTTTCCTACATTCTTTACCCCCTCCCACTTCTTTAGTCACGTGACCTCCCATGAGGCCAATCACATGACCAGTCACATGATGAGTTCAGCCACTGACATCATCACCAATGTCATAACCTCTAGGGTTACACATTGACAACCCCTAGACTACCCTAGACCTCTATCCCCATCAGATCTCCACAGTAAACCTGCCACCTCCTAGATCTCCTGATCTGATCTAATCTCTCCTCATGTATCACATCTTATTTATCTAGATTCCCATCTCTGCAGATCTCAGACCAGATCTCAGGGTTCACCTCATGACAGCCTTGCACATCTCATCTCTGTCCGCACTTCCATTCTCTACCCATAGTCATTACCATCTTCCCATATGTAGCATAGTATCTATCCATGTATAGTAGTGTATAGCTTGGTCTGTGCACAGACCTTGCCAATATATAAGGTGGTCGTCTCAGCTGGCTAAACCCCAGCTTTGACCACTTGTCTAGTTCACCACTCTTGGGCCCCTGGGACTTGGGTTAAAACCTTGTCTGCTAAGGACACTCCCTCAACATGGCTTGCTGGCACTTGTAGCTCCCCTGCCAGGGTTACAGGCTTTCTCTCCTTGCCAGCTAGCCTTGTTATCAGCTGTAGGTTTGGTTTTCTTCCAGCTGAAGGGTTCCTCTGTCCCCTTCCGATGGTTTCTCAATGAAACCATAACAAACACAAAACCTGAACTGAAAGAACAATAGACAGCAATGCTGCAAGATATGCACACTGAGTCAGACAGCTCATGTAGAGGTTAAACAGAGCCCATCAAAATGTTGGGATATATTTTAAGTGGTGTAGTAGATCATGAAATGCAAGTGTGGTGACATAGAGGCCAAGGTGAACTGAGTGGATGATAGTGTGCCATGACTTACCATATAAGGTAATTGCTCAGCACAGTGGCACAGACCAACTCACATGATGAGTTTTTAAACCAGAGAGGTCCTGAGTCATGACTTACTGCATTAGGAAATCACTTGAGAACACTCAAAATGAACTGCCGGACAAACTTCACTTGGCCTACTTATGGACTCCACAAATATAATATTTTATCAGGTATCTGATCCTTTAATTATTTTATTCTTGGAGTTGGTAAGCTGTGTGGCTGAGCAGTTGTCCAGCTTTCTATAACAAGTCAATGTGCACCTCCTGTTCCATCCCTCATCCTCCATTGCCAAGGCATTGTTCAATGCTTGTTCCACTTTCTTGCTCATGCCTATATCTTCCTATGTGCTCCTCTCTCATCTTCATTGCCATGTTCATGCTCTTCATCCCTCATCTCCTCTGCTAGGGTGTGTATAAGGCAATTAGTTAGTCAAGTTAGATGTTTTATTCCTCTGAAATCATGTGAGTTGCAGTGTAACAACAGTATGTTATAATACAGTACTAGCATACAAAGGTAGTGGGCAATACTAGTGCCAAGAAGCACTAACAGATTCTGAATAAATAAATGGACAATGGAGTCACAAAATGAAAGGAGTGATCAAGGAATGAACATTGATGTCAAGGGTAAATATTACTGGCCACTTATGTATAGTTAATAAGGGTGAGAAGAATGGTGCTGAGGGTTCTCAGCTATGGCATTGGGCTGGAGACTGGATGGACCAGTGTGCTGACCATTCATAGCATCAGGATATGGTGCAAAACTGTCAACATAATTTGGGTTAGGGGGCATGCTCTGCCTCATGCCTTGATAACCCCTGAGATTTCCAGCAGGGAATCTGCCAAGCGAACCACAAGGGTTGCCTTGGTATCAGTCATCTTGATAGCTCTCAGCATATGGTATACCTCTCCATATCTCACCTATGGTACCATTTTAAGGGGCATTCATCATTCCTATGTCAGATCCAGGATACTGGAAGGGTTGCATCGATGGCTGAAACACTGAAGAGGGTCTGTAACCTCCACTGCCTTAATGACATTGTTTGGGCCATTCATTTTGATGGAATGTATTTGGGGGTATCCTCTGCCATCACAGTCACCCTGGCAATATTGGTTGGACCATTCAGCTTGCTGCAGTATCACATTTTGAGGACAACCATCACTGCCATGGTTGCTTTAATGATATTGGTTGGACCATTCATTTGACTGCTGGAGGGTGACTGGGTTTTGTTAACCAAGGTAACCATTGCCAGGAAAGACATCTAGTGGCTTTAGAGGCAGTTAAGGTGGGGTGGGAGGCACCTGAGGATGAAGCATTGGTGGGAGTGGAGTGATGATTGCTGGCTGAGGAGACAGATGAGGGGTCATGAATGGGGGAGCAAGAGAAGGCATAACTTCTGTTATATGTGTAGAGTCATTAATGACCTGCTCTGGTACTTGAGAGGTAGTTGGGGTGGTGGAAACAGCAAAGACTGTGTTGGAGCTAGATGCAAGCAGTGGTCAGATAATGTATTACCACTGACAGTTGAACCTGCAGAAACCAAAGGCATCTTGTTGATAGGTGCAATCAACTCTCTATGAACTTGTTGAAAGCATTTTGGGGAAGGTGATGCTGGTGCTACAGTAGAGGTAACTTCTACTGGGCCCTTTGGTGCATTGAACATGACATTATTTCTATCTAGCTACACTATACCTGCTGAAATGGAGGTCAATGCTGTGAAGAGGTTTCCAGTGTCTGAAACTAGTCAGTGATTAGTGCACAAAGTGTTAAACAGGCACACTACAAGCTACAGAGGTTAGGCTAGTAGGACTTACATAAGCACAGGTGATTGGTTGATATGTTCACACAAGGTAGTCATAGTAAATCAAGAGATAATTCAAACTCAGATAACTGAGTCCAAATGTAAGTACAGCTGATGTAATACCCTATACTAGGTAAACTACTGTACTCTACTGTAGAACAGGGCTGGAACAAGTCTTAGCTTGTTCAACACTCCCCCTTGCTAAGCAGCCAGTTTAAGGTGCATAAGCAATCAGAGATAGGACGTGGTCTAAGCCTATAGATAATCATAAAAGACCAAACCTAATTGTGATTGGAACTGCTCGAACTTGATGTGTTCAAGGTTATTAGTGAACATGTCTGCAGGGTTGGACCTTCAATGAAGAAAAGTTCAATCTTCTCCTCAGTTACCCAATCTCTTATACTGTGCCAGCAAATATCTATATGCTTGTTTCACTTTTCAGTCACTGAGTTGGAAGCCATGAAGATAGATCCTTGGTTATCACTGCATATGGGGATTGCTTTCAGCTTATATCCCATTTTACCAAGTAGTTGGTGAATCCATATCACTTGGCAACTGCAATCAGATAAGGCAATATATTCTGCCTCAGTAGAGGACAGGGTGACAACCTTCTGCATTCAGGTCTGCCATGAAAATATGCCACCAGCTAGTTTAAGGAACCAACCAGTCTGAGAGTGCCTAGTATGTGGGTCTGAGGCCCAGTCTGAATCAGTGCAAGCAGTGATACCATCCCCAGAAGTGCCATCATAGATCAGGGAGTAGTGGCAAGTACCAAGTAAATAGTGGCAGATGTATAGCGCTTTGTTTACATGATATTCTGTAGGGTTGGCAGCCTGCCTAGAGAGAGCAGTGACTGCATATGCAATATCAGGGTGAGTGCCCAGCATGATATAGAGCAAGGACCCAATAATGGATTGGAATCATAAGCAAGTTCCAGGATCAGCAGTTTAATCATTATCTAGGGGGTAATACCCCTGAGGCAAGGGAATGGGAGCAGTGTGGGCGTTAAGCATGCCAAATTGTGCCAGGACTTTCTTCAAGTAATCGCACTGATCAACTAAGATCTGGTGTCCTGAGCAGCAAATATACATATGGAGAAACTCAGTAGCTATATCAAGATCTCTGCACTCCCACTTCTTCATGAATAGAGATTTGACCTCATTAATGATCTGCTTGTTGGGTCCACAGAACATAGCATCATCTACATAGACGATTGCAACAACCATTTGGGTGCCATGTTTTCTGTAGAGAAATAAGCTAGCATTTGACTTAAGGTGTTCAAAGCCAAGTTCTTTCATGGATTGATTGAGGGCTTTCCACCATGCCAATCCAGCCTGCTTGAGATCATATAACACCTTGAGTAGGCAGAGAACTTTGTTCTCTTGGCTGGGAAGTTTAAATCCCTCTGGCTGTTCTATGTAGATCTCTTTGTCCAGCTTACGATATAAATAGGCACTATAGACATCTATAGCTTCGATATGCCAGTGTTCCAGGGCAGCTAGTGTGAGAATAAGTTGCACTGTCTCGAAGCACACAACTAGGGAGAATATTTGATCAAAGTTGAGTCCTTCAATCTGGGAGAATCCCTTTGCAACTAATCACATATGTTTTCAACCGTCTGGTTTGACATTGAAGACCCATCTGTTTTTAATGACCTGCCAGTTTCTAGGGTGGTCTACTAGTTCATATATATCTTGCTTCTTAAGCATCTCCAGCTGCTTGCGGCATGCAGCCTTCCACTCCTTCTGGTCTACAGTAGGTAATTTAAGGATGTCCTTAAATGTCCACTTGCAAATTGGCTTTGATCCTGCAGAATCAGCCAGAGAGATTGCCTTTAACATGAGAAATGCAACCAAGTCGGCTTCTCCTTCCCAACATAGCTGCTCAACATCTTCCTTGCTAAAAGCAATAAGAGAGACTGGCACTGTGTCAGCAGGGACAGATGGTGCAGATGTGCTCAGGAATTGACCTGGCATATCTCCTTCTAGAGGGTGATCTTGCTTGACAGAGGGACCAGGTTCTGGCTGCTCAGGCCATCTGTCCAGATCAGTTTGTGGAATCCACCCATTTATCCAAATCTGGATTATATTAGTTCAGCACCAGATTCATACCATCTGGATCAGATAATTTTTAGCTTATATACTCACTGGGCACCAATTGGTCCTGGATTAGTTACATCTTGTAAATAGAAGTCCACAGTTATTCCCAGGACTATAAAGCCAGTGTATGACATCTCAGAATATATTTTTTGGCACTTCCTATTATCCATCTTTGAGTTTGTGATCTTTCTCTTTGGTCTGAGGGCCTGCTGCCTAGATCCATACTCATTTGGACTGTTTCTCCTGTCACCCTCCCTTGAGTCGAGTCTGTACTCGCACCCTATTATTCAATCCTTATCCACTCCAGATAGGATTAGCACTGTCCCCCAGACTCTGACTAACACCTATGTTTTGCATTCATATATAAGTCTTCGCATTTCTGTTGCAAACACTCTAGTTTGAATATTGACTTGGATAGTCTTCAAACTCACTCCAATCCTCCTTGAGTCCTCAAGACTCTCCTCTGAATCATTCTTGACCTTTGTTGCTTGCAACAAGGTCAATCTAACTCTCAACCTGTGTTCTGAAATAATAGGACACACCTGGATTTGTGACAAGGGCACACCACATATGGTGAAGCCAAGTCCTGCTCAAACTCTGGAGTTTCCAGAGTTACCTTCCAAAGATCCAGTCCTAACATCTAAATGATAAGCTAGAAGAGGACCTGTATATGTTTCCTCTGGAAGGCATCCCAATCTAACCTGAATATTGCTGGAAACTCTGGTATTCCCAATATGGACTAAAACAAGCAGGCCAGACTTGGAACAAAACACTGGACCAGAAACTCAGGGATCTCAGATTCACTTTTTTGGATACTGAAACCTGCCTCTATATATTCCAAAAAGATGGCCAAATATGTTTCCTAGTTGTCTATGTTAATGACTTGCTTCCAGCCACCACTACTCAGAAGTTTATGGACTCTATCAAGGCAAGGCTCTCTGCCACTTTCAAAATGTATGACCTTGGAGAAGCCAAACATATCCTCAGAATCAAAATCAAATGAAACTGTCAACTCCAGACTATTTCCCTGGCCCAGTCACAGTACTGCCAAACTATCCTGGACCATGTTATGAACTCAGGGAGCAAGCACCACTGGCCTTGGCTTCACAGGCTATTACTGAGCCTGGTGAGGTGAGAGATGAGAAGATGAGCTCAAGCTCACTAAATCACCCAAGGTATTACCCAAGGATAACAGGTGGTCAAAGCTGGGGATGCCAGCTGAGACATCTGGGTTTATATACTATGAAACAGTGCACACAGACCATAGGGTCTGTGGGATGAACTACTATACATGGTAAGACTAGTGTATACACTTGTGAGAGAGTTCTGTGAAATAGAAGCATGGTGACAGAGATTAAAAGGGTGTGGTGGCCATGAGGTATGACATCATGGTCTAGGCCCCTGTCATGTGACCAGTCATGTGATGGATGAAGTAAGGAAATAATTAGGGGTCTGAAGGTAGTGTGTAACATTACCCCCCTTTGCTATGACTTAAGTTCCAGATGAGTTATCACAAACAAGGTACCAGCTTCAGAACTATAAACAGCAAACAACTAGTTCATTTCTTTGAGAGACAAATCACACAATTGATGTGGGCTGAAGGAGAGATGTAATGGAAGGTGTTGACAAGGTCCCTTGAATTGGCTAGGTGGGCTGGGGTTCCCATGTATTGTTAGTTTTGTCATAGCCTTTCCAGTGAACTCAATACTCCAGCTTCCCCTTGTTCAAGAAGGAGGCAATGATGGCCTTGACCTCATACTCCAGGTGTCCCTTATCCAAGACCTTGATTGTGTCTGGGTGAGAGATTAGCTGTCCAGGCAGCAGGAATCAGTAGAGCTTTATCTGAGATACATTCACAACTGGATGAATTTTGAAGAAGGAAGGAAGATGCAGCTCAACCATGTTGGGGAGGGTTCGAATGATATCATGTGGCCCAAGCCACCATTGTGTTAATTTATGGGCAGTGTATGGCAATTTCAAATTTTCCATACTGAGTCACATCTTGTCACCAGGAGCATATTCAGGAGCAGTGGACCATGATGAGTCAGCTTGTCATATCATGCAATCTTGGGCTTGCTCTAGAGTGTTTTGCACATCCTGATGTGCTCAACTAGTGAGCTGGTGGAAGCTGCCTGCCAAGGAATCTGAGGAACCCTCAAAACCCATCCTGGGAGAGTAGTTCTGGGTATGGCAAAAGGAGATGAGCTAGTAGCAGAAGTGAAGGAATTATTACATTATAATGAAACTGAGCGAGTTTGATGAATTCAGGCCATTTATCCTGTTTCTTGGTCATGTATGCTCGCAGATACTGTTCCATTTCTTGATTGATCTACTCTGTTTGTCTATCTGTCTGTGGATGGTAGGTAGTGGAGAGTTTCTGCTCAATGCCCAATAGTTTATATAACTCAGTCATGAATGATGATATGAACTGAGGACCCTGACCTGATATGATTATGCAGGGAATGCCATGCTGTGACCATGTTAAGTCCAGGCCCTCTGGACTCAAGTCTGGTCGGAGGTCCAAAGATGAGTACAAAGTTCATTGGAGGACAAATGGAGAATGGGACAGAGATGGGATACCTAGGAGGATGTTGGCACAGGACTTATGTGTTGCACCCTTGCCGAGGTTTAGTCCTTGTATTTTGTACAAAGAGAGGAGGGAGTGAGACA
>JBBPKS010000227.1:0-16584 GCA_038089355.1 Pulveroboletus ridleyi | reverse complement strand
CCTCAACCGCCTGACCCCCCACCCCCAACCACAACCCGGACACCCCCCCCCCTTCGAGTGGACCACGATCAACCGCCACCGCCACAAAAATACACCCACCCCCCGAGAACGACCAAAAGAAACCACCAACGCCAACGACACGGACCCCAAGGTACGCCTCCCCCACCAAACCACGCTCAAAAACCCAACAGGTACGCAAACGAACCTCAAAAACTACATCAACCGAGGCCCCACAAACCGCCCCGCGATCCCAAAACCCACCAAACCCGACCAACCCACACCACCCTACCACCCCTCCGCCCCCTGCTCCCCCAGCCGACCAATGAGAACAGAACCCGCCCCCCAAACCCCCCACTGCCCATGAATCAAACCACCCGAAACGACAACCCCCCCCAAAACCGCCCGGAAAGCATCAAAATATGGCAACAAAACCTCAACAAGTCGGCAACTGCACAACAACACCTCCTCCACAACCTCGACCCCAACCACTTCGACCTAGTGGCCCTCCAGGAACCAGCCATCAACTGCATAAACCTCACCATGGCCAACCCGAAATGGAACGTAGTATACCCCTCCACGCACAATCAAGCAAACGGCAAACGCACCCGGTCAGTAATTCTAATAAACAAAAAGATATCAAAAGATGGCTGGCGCGTGATCCCTATAGGAAACCCAGACATAACAGCAATCGACATCTTCAGCAACAACGACACAATTCGCCTCTACAATGTATACAACGACGGCAACCATAACGACACCCTCACCCTCTTGGAACACCACCTCGCCGCTCAGCCCATCAACAACAACCCCCAACGTCGAATAAACAGAATCATCCTCCTGGGCGACTTCAACCGCCACCACCCCCTCTGGGACGACCCCTCCAACCACCACCTTTTCACCTCCGCAAACATATCAGCAGCCCAAACCCTACTGGACATCCTCGCCACCCACGACCTCCGAATGGCCCTCCCCCCCCACCACCCAACGCTTCGAGCCAACGCCACCAAGAACCTCACCCGACCAGACAATGTCTTCTGCTCCGAAGCCTTACTCGACACCATCATCCGCTGCGAAGTCAAGGAAGAACTCACCCCAGTCAACACGGACCATTTCCCCATAATTACCGAATGCACACTCACCCCCGATCTAACTAACCCCCCTCCCAGACACAACTTCCGCATGACGGACTGGGAGAAATTCGAAGAAAAACTAACCGAACAACTCAACGCACTCCAACGCCCATGCCCGATCCACACGATAGAAGAGGCCGACCTGCGCCTCAACCAACTCACGTCAGCAATCACCAATACCATCCAAGAGACCATCCCCAAATCCAACCCCTCCCCCTTCGCAAAAAGATGGTGGTCCCACGACCTCGCTAAAGAGAACAAAAAACTCAAAACAATCGCAAGAGCGGCAAGAAGCAAACGCCACCAAAGGAACCACCCCATCCACGACGAACTCAGAACAGCACGCAACGCCTTCGCCAAACACCTAGAGAAAACGAAACTAGACCACTGGAACGAGTACCTCGAGGATGTAAACTCCCAGAACATATGGACCGCCCACAAATACCTAACGCACGAACCGTCAGATCACTTCATCTCCCGCATCCCTAACCTCCGCAGAGACCCCTCAACTGACCCCCCCACAGAACAAAGCAACCCGGACAAAAGCGCCCTCCTACACGAATCCTTCTTCAAATCCACGCGAGACCCGGACCCAACTCTCTCCAACGTCGAATACCCGGAGCCAGTATGCCGCTTCACCAACATAACGAACGAACAAATCACCAGAGCCATAAACAAACTCGCCCCCTACAAGGCCCCAGGACCCAGCGGTATCAGCAACATAGTATTCACTAAAAACACTGACATCCTCGTCCCTCACTTAGGCCCGATATTCCGCGCAACCTTCAAACTCAACTGGTACCCTCAACAATGGAAAACCTCAAACACCATAGTCCTAAGAAAACCCGGACGACCAGACTACTCAGTACCGAAGGCATACCGACCAATCGCACTACTAGAAACCATGGCCAAAATTCTCTCATCCTGCGTCGCTGATGACCTAACCTACCTCTCAGAACACCACAGACTACTACCCGACACCCACTTCGGAGGACGCCCAGGCAGAACCACAACGGACTCCCTCCACCTACTCACGAAATTCACCCACGACGCGTGGGCGCACCCACAAGAAAAGTACGTATCCATGCTCTTCCTGGACGTTAAAGCCACCTTCCCCAGCGTGATAATCGAACGCCTCATCCACAACATGAGACTACGTGGCATAGAATACACAACGTGGTACGCACAAAAACTCGAAGGCCGCACCACCACCCTATCTTTCGACGACTTCAAATCCGAACCCCTCAACACACCAACAGGACTCGACCAGGGGTGCCCAATATCCCCCATCGCTTTCCTTTTCTATAACGCCCCACTGATCGAACTCGCAGGCAACCACAAGGACCTCCTAGGCCTAGGATTCATCGACGACACCGCTTTCATAGCAAGAGGACGAACATTCGAGGAAGCCAATGACAAACTGAAAAACATAATGGAAAAACCGAACGGCGCGCTAACCTGGAGCAACGACCACCGCGCAGAATTCGAACTAGACAAAACGGCGCCCATCTGCGCCACAAGGCTCCGCCGCCCCGACCCACAACACACGAGGAAAACCATCCCCACCCCACGACCCGCGATCACAATCCAAGATACCGTAATCAACCCCTCATCAACATACAAGTTCCTCGGGGTCATCATAGACCAAGAACTCAGATTCGCCGCCCACGCTGCCTTCGCAATCGGGAAAGGAACAAAGTACGTACTCGCATGCAAAAGACTAACCAGACCCTCCAAAGGAACCCAAGCACAAATGATGAAAAGACTCTATGAAGGAGTCGCGATACCGAAAATGATGTACGCGGCAGACATCTGGGCCACACCCCACCTCAACCCCGGGAGAGGAAAACACCAAAACGGATGGGGCACAAGAGGCCTAGGAAAGAAAATGGAAACGGTACAAAGAACCACAGCACTAACAATCACAGGCGGCATGCGGTCAACCACCACGGACACCCTGTTCACACACACTAACCTCCTCCCCATCCCCCTACTTATCAGACAACAATGCCAATGCTCCGCACTCCGACTAGCAACCCTCCTGAACCGCCACCCACTCCACAAACACACAAACCAAGCCCTACGAAACCGTCGACACCACAAGTCCCCTCTCCACCGCCTCATGGAAGCCTTCCCCATCAACCCAAAAGACCTCGAAACCATCGACCCAGTCCAACACAACACAAAATGGTCCCCACCGACCAGAATAAGCATCCCCAAAAAAGAAGAAGCCATCATCACGGACATCGAGGACGAGGCGAAACAAGACATCGTCATATACACGGACGGCTCAGGATACGAAGGGAAAATAGGTGGCGCAGCTATCATGCGCCGCAAAGGCATACAATCCAAATCCCTCCGCTTCCACCTGGGTACTGACACCGACCACACAGTGTACGAAGGCGAAATAATAGGTATGATCCTAGCCACAGAACTCCTAAGAAACTCCCCCCGCATCTGAACCGCCACGATCGCCCTCGACAACAAAGCAGCCATCCTCGCCATGCAAGCATTCGCCTCAAAACCCGGCCACTACCTAATCGACCTATTCCACAAAAACCTCCAAACGGCCCTAGAGCAACACCACATGAAAAAGATAACAATAAGATGGACCCCAGGCCACAGCGGCATTCCCGGAAACGAAGCAGCCGACACAGAAGCAAAGGAAGCGGCGCAAGGTAACAACACTAACCCCGCACTCCTACCCAAACCACTACGATCACGCCGCAACCTACCAAAAACCCTCCCACGAAGCAAATCCGCAACAAAACAACACCTCAACACACAAACGAAAGCACTGAACCAGACAATCTTCGGGACGTCCAAACGCGCTGAGTACACCCGCTTATTAGACCCTACACTACCATCCAATAACTTCCTAAAACTAACGGACAACCTACCCCGCAGACACGCATCATTCATCTTCCAAATGCGCACCGGACACGTCCCCCTCAACGCCCACCTCCACCGCACCCAGAAATCCCCCACAGACCGCTGCCCATACTGTCCAAACAAGAAAGAAACGGTAATCCACTTCCTACTATTCTGCCCGGGACACGCTAAACATAGAACCGCCCTCAACGACACAATGAAGCAAAATGCAAAGGACATCTCCGTACTACTCGGGAACCAAAAAGGAATAAAGGCCACCCTCAAGTTTGCGCACGCGACAGGACGCTTCAGCGCATCACTGGGTAACCTCAGCCCCCCGCCAGACAAACGCTAACAGAACGGCTACAGAAAAACGACTCAAAGAGCCAACAAACCAAAACAACCAGAACCAGAACCCCAACCCACCCAGCAAAAAATGGGTGACGACCGGCAACGCCCAACCAGCAGCCACACCAGGCAACACGCCCCAAACCCAACCCCCTCCCAAACCGCAAGCAATGCCACACAATCCGGCACCATCAACCCCACCATAGCAGATAGAAATAAAGCCGAGTACATACACATAGCGCACCCCATAGACCACACCGCCCGCCAATAGGTTACACACATACAGATAGGATACGTTCACAAAAACTACATTACCATAGATACACGCAGCTCATGTACACAAATGTCCGGCAAAGGGCAAAGCCCTACAGGACAATAAACGAGGAATCAAAAAAAAAAAAAAAAAAAAAAAAAAAGTTGACCCATAAAGTCTCAATAATCTCACCATCAACCCACCCTGCCCCAGAAATGAACAGAGGCAAGTACTGAGCAAAACATGAGGATTGATGCCTATGAATATTCCACATCCTGATGCCAGGTATGATATTGAGATTTGGGGGTAGCTCAATAAATCTGTTATGGTTTAGCTGAGCTCAGAGCTTCTTCATATAGAAGCAGTTAATGTCATAGAAATGTATGACAGTCAAAATATTGTTCATGTTGTGGGAAAGGGCATTAACAAGGGAGTAATCCATGTTCACCTGCCTGCATATGTGTGAGTTATGGATATATTCCTTCTGCATGTCACTTACCTTTCCCCCTTTTGAAAGTCAACTACTGAGTGTGGTATGAAACAGCCATGCTGAGCAGATGCCATGCCACCAATCCCAGTCACTTCCAACTTGCCTCAGCTGGAATTTGCTTGGTTGATAGCTCAGTGATTGTTACAAATTGATCACTGGTTTCGGATGTCAGTTGTAATTATTATGGTACTTTTACATGAGAAAATACCTCCAGGGGATGGTGTGTCTCCTTCAGATACTCCTGATAGTTAGGCCAAGTCACCATATACCCGAGACCATCTATAAGTCATATGTGATCATTGGGCCATCTCTCCTGCATATGTTCAGCCTTGAAGTTTCCATCCATGACAAGCAATCAGGAATACTTCTAGCTGTGTGAAATTGAGTCAGATAGCACTTCAGTCAAAGAAAGCTGTCACAGACTTGGTTAGCTCCTCTGTTGACACTTGGACATTTGTTCCAGGCTGAGGACATGTAGGGCAAAAAAGGGCAAGATCACCCTTCTTTGACTTCTGACCATTGTGGCTGAAGCCATTCCACTTGAGTAGCTTCAGCAGCCTCCATTGTCTGGAAACCCAAAGCAATTCTTGGTAATGGTCCTGTGTGTGTATAAGTCATTAATTTGACTAACAGAATATTAAATATATACTGGCACAATATGAGGAAAGATATTGGAGGTGATCCTTTGAAGCTTGCTATAGTAATTCATGCCTGAGGTTCCACATTCCAAATTATCCTTGCAGCACAACAGTTGAAGATATTCTGGCTCAGATTCAGAGCACATACAATAATTGATGGATATGAAATGGACGCCAGTCACATCCACCACAGTCAGATAATCTGTCCCAGATGGTGGACAAAGGTGTGGTGGAACATCATCTAGATCAATGTCTTCCCATGCCCCATCATTGAAGGGTACTGCACCTTCAGGTGTATTCAGGAATTTATGGCCATAGCTTGGACAAGAACCCCTATCATAACCAAGGTGGAGTTCAAAGCCAGTCTATAGAAACATGGTTCAGACTTCATGAAGCCAAGGTAGATTGAAACAAGGAATACCAAGATTAGAGATGAATCCTCAAAGAATTCACCAGTTCACTGTTGGATACAATGAAAAGGATGTCTTTTATGCTAGTCTTAGCAGCATTCAGTGCATAACATTGGCTAGTCCAAACAGTCCAAACACCGATAAATGCCATCTTGGTGGCATACACAACATTCTCAGGAATCTGAAGGAGCTTTCATGTCCAGAAAAGCTTGCAGAAACTCTTCCTTGTGAGTGACCCATTCCCAAAGATAATCATTGGAGGTCTAGATAATCATATAGATCAGTATGATTATGATTGCCAAAATGATATCAGTACATTTTTGGGGGCCAATTGGATAGGCTGAATGTCATATAATTCCATATCAACTGCATTCAACCTTGACCAGACATCATCAAAATAGTGAACCCAAGGATATTGAAGGACATACATGTTAGTACCAAAGGTTGACTGAGAGCTGAATGGTCCAGGTTTGCTCAGAGTGGACTGGACAGATTGGGATGGAGTTGCCAAAGCTGAATTCTTGATAGCCTCTCTGACAAGAGTCATCTTGGGCCCCCTTGTGGTGTTCTTGGTTATCTATCTAGCATGAGTCACCCTTGCAGGATTGATCTTTCATTTGTGTGGATTCTTTGGCATTCTTAGACTAACAGGAGGCAGTATAGCAGAATTAGAAACACAGATACAACTCACTTCATACTGCAAGCCATCATATGAATCAGCATCAGATATCACCCATGTGATTTTTCAGACACTATAGCATGTTATCTTGGCTAGTTGGAGCTGAGTCTATGCACTTCAGAACTTTGTTCAGTGATAACAGCATTTTCCAATTTAGAAATACTTTGATCTGATCACTTTGGCTGAGCATTCAAATCAGTCACTAAACTCTTCAGTAAGCTCGGGAAGTCTTTCAAAATAAAAATTCAGTCCAAGGTTCAGAGCATTGAGTTTGCTAACAGGAGCCTTGGTCTACATGACTCACCTTCATGAGACATTGTAGTCACTATAGGCACTGGGCCCAGGATGTCTTACTTCACTCAAGGACATTATAGTTATTGGATAACCTTTGCTAACTCAATAACATTGTAGACACTCTATTGAACAGGGAAAAAGGAATGTATTGGGCTACACTTTGAATCTTTTCACTACCATGTCTAACTACAAGGAGAATAATACCATTACCGAAACTCTGGAAATCATCAATAAATGCTCAGAGAATACAATGGAGAAAGGGGATTGCCTAGCCAAGGATGTCTTGGCTGAACCCAATGCAGGGCTGTCTCACCTTCCAACCATTTTGGACAATGTGCTAGAGATTCCCAGAGACCAATGGCCTTCATGGAAGGCTACCAGAGATAAAAAGAGACAAAAAATCTGGATTGCTCTTCTCACTCAGATCCAATGTCTAAGGGAGAATCTGACTCTGAAAGATGTCATGTGGGACCATCAAGTTCAGGTAAGAAACATCTGCTACCATGCAAATTGTGGATTGCTAATTTCCCATAGGAATATGAGAAATGGATGCAAAAACAGGGCCGAAAGGTGAAAAGAAGGGATGGTGTCACCCTCCAAAATACATGGACAGCTCAGTCAGTGATCAGAGAGCAGCGAAAAGATGATATCAAGAGAATGATTGAGAAGTGATTTGGTGCCCGACCAGAATTATCAGCAATGTTCCAGCACTACCAGACAATGCTCACCAAGGTGATGAAGGGCCTGTCTCCTGAGGAAATCAAGCAGGCCAAGGCAACTGCTGTTGAATGGAATGCACAGGGTGCTACAACTGAAGCAAAGGCTTGGTAAGTATTTCTGAAGTTATAAATTTATGTTAAAATATTAGCCAAGGTAGGTTTGCAACCAGAGGTATTGCATTTGCCATGAAACAGTTCACTGAAGAGATGTGGAAAAGAGGAGGAATCCAAATGGTAGTAATGGCTGGATTCAAGGATCAAAAGGGCGAAGTATTCTCTAACTAGTAAGTCAATTTTTTTCTGATATAGATACTGACATCTGATATGAATAAGCTTTGATTTCAACTCAGCAATCAAAAATGGTTCAACATTCCAGTGCTTTGAAACCATCCAGGGGGACTGGGATAGGTATCTTAGAAGGTGTTTCACTTTGGCTGATGATATAGTGGAGGGTAATGATGAGGACAAGGATATGAGTCAGGTAAATGCCAGAAGACAGAGGAAGCCAAGGCAAAAATGCAGAGATGATGCTATGAATATGATAACTTGGTCAGATAGGAAAATCTGGATCCCAGAGCTAGTTGGACAGACTCGTTCTGGAATGCAGAACATGGTCCGAGGTTTTCTCACTTCATATTACCATATGTGGACTTCAGATATGATTGCCATGAACAACAATAACTCTTCACAGGCTTGATATGCAAGAATAAAAAGGTTTTGGAACCATTCAAAAAGTTGGACAAATTCCAGAAAGACCTGTTTCACTCTGATCATCTTTCTCAAAATTTCGTCCTTCCAGATGACCCAAGCTATCTCAAAACCAAGGACACTCAACAATTCCTAGTATTTATTCAGAAATGACAACATGAAGCTCCTAATGATATTTTTGGCTTTCAATACTGGCTGAATGCAGATAATGAGCTGCAGGACCCTGCCGAGAGCAACGACAAAGACTAGACTTGGACAATGCTACCACAGAAATCTCAGAAAGTCCCACTTTGGTTGGCAGCACTTCCTCAGGACCAGCTTCCAACTCAAGTTTGTAGCAGTGCTTACCAATCGAACCCAGAAGACGATGAAGAATATCCATGAAATGGGAAGAATAAGGAGCTCCAAAGTTTATTGGTTCCATATAGTGATTGGTTGGAGGAGGAGAGAACATACATGTAAGATATGATATGCTTTGCACATTCATTTTTGATGCTCTATTGAACTTATAAAGTGAGGAAACCCTCTGTGAAAGAATCCACCATCAACCATGGTGCTGACCAAAGTGACTGAAGTGACAAGGAGGGAGCACTGAGGCTGATAAAGGTCAGACCTCCAAAACATGGTAAGAAGCTATTGGCTTAAAATATAAATCTTTTTCCATGTTTGATCAACATATGCAGTGAAGAGGCCCTCAGAAGACTTCCCAATAGCAATATACAATCCATTTGGCCAAGAGATGAGAGGCCAATGGTTGAAATTACTGCTTGGCCTAAACAGACTTTAAAAAGACCAGCCCCAGTTGATAATGGCAATGGAGGTATGTATCACAATGTCTGTTCAGATAGCAAACTAAATGTAACTATAGCACCTCATCCAAAGAAGTTGAAATCAGTTGTTAAAACATCAAAGGAATTGCCCTCGGTCAGTGGGGCTGGAGTGAATGGTGAACAACAACTGAGGTCTTGAAGGCTTATATCAAACATATCTATCAAGGCAGGGAATAAAACTCAGGGTATGTTGACCTTAAGCATATTTGAGTCCTATCTGACAACTAAATGGGATCTAAAGCTATAACCCCACATCAGTCTGGGAAAGCATGCAAGGCTCCACTTCCACCAGATGCTGAGATTTTTGTATATCAGCCTTCAAAGTGATAAACTGAAAGTTACAGTTTCATACTATAGAGACCAACTCTTTCTTCAATATAACCATTCTACATGTGTCTGAGATTCAAATACATACTATAGAGTGTCTGAGCCAATTACCCTAAATTTGTCCAACCTTCAAATATACTACTTGGTTTCTGAACCTTTCTTTGTCACATCCCCCAAATCCACATCCATCTCACCAACCAACCTCTTGTTCTCCACCTCAATGTCCATCATGGTTCCTGCTGTCAAGTTTTGATGCCTGAAAATGCTAGGTATCTGTTGGAACAATGATTGCAGGACCCAATTACTACCTGATGAAGTGTTGAGGCCAGATCCCCACATGATGTCAGCAGCTGGCTGAGCTCCTTGAGACATAGCTTGGCAAGGAAGTGGGGTGATAACTGTTACACTTGATCCCAAAGGGTCTAGCGTGAACTTGGCAAAGGTCCTAAGACACAGAGACAAGGAGTTATCTTGCCGGTAGCAAGATCAGAGGTTCGTCCTGGTAGTACCAGACGATGGACTTCCCAGTGAAGCAGGTGAACCAATGACAATCTCTTGTAATCGGGATGGGACACGGGGAGAGCTAAAGCGCTCACTCAAGTGTAGAGCAGAGACACATGAAGAGGGGAGTTTGGAATAGTATATGCCAAGTAGGTCTAAGCTGAGGAACACAGGTGCTACTTGGGGGTTTATATGCGAGAGCGAAGAGTTGCTGAGTAATTGTATAGAAACTGAGAGAATAAGAAAGAACAATGGCTGACTGATCGTTGAGTCAGCAAGCCAATGGTGAAAGGAACTCGATGAGTAAGTGAAGAACCTTCTGGAAAGGAAGAGAGTAAATGAGCATGTGGTAGGGAGGACTATGAGCTTAGCATTGATGCCATGCCTCTATCCAAGCTGCTGGTTTATTGGTTGGCCCAAGTACCTTTTCCTTAAGTACTTGGTGAATAGTGGCAGTCATGTCATTAATGATTGATTGAATAGATGTCATTGTTGCATGTGGCATATGTATTTAATGGGTATGGAAGTGATAAGAGTAAGAGGAGGAGGAGGGGGGAGTTCCAAGTGTTGAGTTTGGAACACTGAGAACCGACAAGGTTTTAACTTTGTTTGGCTTTTGCCTTTTGAGTTGGTATGACTTGGCAATTACTTGTGGATTCGTTATTGTCCACACATGCCACCATGTTCCCACATTTGAGACAACTCTGCTGCCACATCATGATTACCATATGCTGCCGAAATTCCTCTTGTCATTTCACCATCCACCTTTTCTATCCTCAAGTACTATGTAAAAGCAAGTTCACTTTCTGAGCTCAGGTATATTTTATTATACTGATTTTGTGAGGTTGTTCATGTTAATATGTTTACCAAAGGTGCAAGCTTGGTCACCCACTCTCAATAGTCGGTCTCAGCCAAACATATATCTGATGACATTGGTACATGATCAATTTTGCTTCTTGAGTAGTTATGATCTGATTAGATGTATAGATATAATTAATGAATCAGAATTTTCTTGGTGCATTCTAACCCCTTCATCATTCAATCCTTCTTGGTTGTCCATCATAACACCCAATACCAACGATTTTACCAATTCCCATATACTAACATCACCCCCATTCACAATCCCAACAACAGATTTGGACTGTTGGTCCAATGTCCGAATCCCAACCCCTCCTCCATTTTTGCCAAATGAGGAGAACTTTCACATCCTGACTCCTCCTTTCATCCCTCCAGCCAAAAGCCAGGAAATCTCCTCAATCTCACAGTGAACAGAAAAAGTACACCTTTTTAAATATTTCTGTCACCAATCAATATATTCATATCCATAAATACAGATAAATAAACAATCTAAGCCACTGCCAAATACTTCAATGCTGTGAAGTCTTGAAGCTAGAGAAAAGTATTGGGCTGAAGCTATGAAAACCATTCAGGAATATCATAAGTGAATTTGTTATTGAATATTAATGATTTGAGATCTAATAATACATCCTAATGGAGTTGCTGCAAGAGATGATCCTGAATTAGCAAAGGAATTTGCAAATACCAAGAGCATCCCAAATTTCAGTGAGTGTATACAAATGTTCTAAATGGCACACACTGATGATATCAACAGTATTTGCAAATGCTAAATTCGTTGATTCCATGGTGCAGGAAGCTGCAAGAGTTCCACATCAACTGATTGGGCATCTGCTTGTTCAGGTGGCAATGAAAATGGCCACAAACTCCTTTGTTCAAGCTTCACAATGGAGGATGGAATTGCTAGAGAGATGAGGTTATTAGATATGCTAAATTATATTCAAGAGCAATGTGCGTAATGACATAACATAACTTTGTATTGTATTAGTAGAATGTGCATGTTCCATTCAAATAGGCATCTATACAAGAAGAAATATCTGAATAGAGCTCATAGCTATAAGATATATGTATTAATTTCAGCAATCTCCCAGTCATATGCATTAGTGTGAATCACATTCACCATGCTCGGTCTGGCCATACACCTCAAAGTGGGTTACACTCACCCCACTTGGTCTGGCTGTATGCATCAGTGTAAATCATATCCACCCTGCTCAGTCTAGCTGTATACCTCAAAGTGAGTTACACTCACCCCACTCAGTCTGGTTGTATACATCTGTGCGAATCAAAACCACCCTGCTTGGCCTGGCCATATGCATTGGTGTGAATCACACCCACCCTGCTTGGTCTGGCCATATACCTCAAAGTAAGTTACATTCAACCCACTTGGTCTGGCTGTATGTCTCAAAGTGAGTTACACTCACCTCACTTGGTCTGGCCATATGCATCGGTGTGAGTCACACTCACTCTGCTCAGTCTGACCATGTGCATTGAAGTACTTCATCATACCTACCCCACTTGGTCTGGTCATATGTATCAGAGCCAGATCTACCCTGCTCAGTCTGCCCATATGCACCAAGGTAGTCACACCCACTCCAGGTCCTGTCATATTCATTAACCCATATTATATTTACCCTTTCCAGGGTCATCCATATACTATGTGTGTACATGCCAGATTGGCCCAACCATACCTTATATGCCTCATATATATCAGGCCTGTCACAGTATCATCCATATATATCAGGTTTTTTGTGAGCAGGCTTACTATATAGTACAGGTAAATGTGACTGTATTATGTGGACAGTGATATTAGAGGTCACAAAGATATGGTGCTAGAGAAGATGGTTGAGCACAGAGCCACCAACATAGCCTGGTAAAAATATGAAATTTCACTTAGGAGTTAACAACTGACAGATCATCAAGAACATACCTGTGGCACTTCTGATGACACTTGGATTTTAGCAGACATGGGACTAAGTGCAATGAGCCAAAACAGGGGGTAAAAGCAAATTCACAGGTGAGTCTAGGCCTGTTGACTGCATAATTAAGCCTGTTGGTCAGCCAAATAAATCTAAATCCAACATTAAGTTTAGACTACACCTGCCATTGCTAGATATTATTATCTATGGTGAAGTGTGACACATCATTCAACTGTGACAGATATGTCAGTTGTCAGCATATCAGAAGCAGTCAGTAAAAGACAGAAGAAGAAGTATTCTGCTGAGTATCATCTACCTCATTTATAGCTTCTTCATCCTACCTTGGGTGTAAGCACCAATACAGTCCAAAGAAATGATGACTCAACTAACTGTTAGGATTGGATTTTCAGAAGGTAACTCTGGATCATCCAGAGTTCAGACAGAACTCAGTTTCACCTTATGTGGTGTGCTCTTGTCACAAATCTGGGTGTGTCCTGTAACTTTGGAAAACAGAGAGAGAATCAGATTAATCTTTTTGCAAGTGACAAGGTTGAGGGCAGGTTAGATGAGAGTCTGGGAACTCAAGGGGGTCAGATTGAGTTCAAAGACTATCTAAGTTAATATTTAATAAGGTATCTATAACAGAAGTATGAAAACTTATGTGTATACAGATATAAAACATAGATATTACTAATGGTCTGGAGGATGGATGCTGAGTAGACAAGAGCTGTACTTCTAAGTGGAGCACAGGAATGGAGGGTAACTAAGGGTGGGACTAGTGGCTATGTACTATAAGTGAGAAATAAAATGTAAACGTAGAGAATAATGAATACTAAATATAGGAGTCTAGAGTACTAGAGGTGCAAACCCATTAAGAACACACCAGAGGTCAAGAAAGTGTGTCTGGAGTTAGATCCAGAGTTGGATCTAAGAGTCCAGATTGGACTGGATATGACACTAACCTGGTCTATGTGTCATTGACAATCAGTCTTTCTCAATCAGCAGGAACCAAGCTCTTGAATACTTGCTCAAAATTATTCACCACCTGCCTGAACATCTGCCTAATTGTCTCATCCATTTTCTGTTCAAGTATCTACATGAGCTCTTTGATCAATGTTGCAGAACTATCCAGATCCTTGTATCATTGCAAGAGCTGATCATGCAGCTTCATAAGTGAATTGTACTATTCAAGTGAGAAAAATTTTTCAAGCCCTCATTCACTATATGAAGCTTCTTGACTGACTAACAATGCAGCCCATATCAGTCATCCTCACATATGAAACCAGGTGCCAAAATCACAAACCTAATTGAGCTTCTTGTTCATATGCTTCTTCAGATAGGATGCCCAGATTACAAATGTTGTGGTTGCACTCATCTTTGTGTGCTGTCAAAATCTGCTTCATGGTGAGGTACTGTTTAGTGCTCTTTTATAAATTTGTCATGCTTCAACTGCCTTCTGATTGTTGTTGCTGTGCCTCTTCTGAAACCAAATGTAGCTCCTGGAGCTCCATGTTTGATTTCTCAACTTCTTTGTCTGAGTCTGTGCATGTGCATCCCACAAGAATAATGCTTTAAGGTGCCATGGAGTGCATACCTCAAGATCATTTAGTTGCTGCCCCTATTAAAATGCCAAGAGATCAGAGCTTCCTCTTACACACATCAAGTAACTCTGCTGATGTCCATCCCCACTTGCAGTGTCACCCAGAGACTCCAGCTTGACTTGCTTTTGCTGGTGGCAACTTTTGTTCAACCCAATCCCTACTAGATTCTTCTGACTGTTGAGCTGAGACACAAAAACTTATCACAAAAGGACAGGCTCAAATGGCTTATGCCAGACTGCATCCTGCCTAGCTCAAGCACCTGTCTTCTCCATTCTTCTACCTTGATACCCAACACTTCCATCATATTCACTTCCTTGTCTATCAAATATTGAATGAGTAGTTTTGAAAGTTCCTGCTGACACCCCCATGCCTGGACATATATACTGTTCAACTGAGTCTTGAGATCCCCAATCTCTGTTTTAAGAGCCACCACCTGCACATTTACCATTGACATTCCTTGCTCAATGAACTGACCCCTTGGAAGAAATTCTCCCTTGGCTTGCATATTTGTGTCTGTTGGAGCATCAACATTTAGATCCTACTCCTCATGTGCATGATCTCCTGCTTTATTCATGTGATCTCAGCTTTCAAATCCTTTACATGCTTATCATAAGTGTTGAATTTCATTTGCCAGGAGATAACAGCTTTGATAGCTTCTATATGTATGAGACTAACAGATATTATGGTAACCACTTGTTGACATGTCTTTTTGATCAATATTGTCACCATCAAGTATGATTTGTTAATCACATGACTCTTCACATATGTTGCAGTGACAGTCAAGTTATGGCACACCCATATCTTCCTAAACATTTACTAGAATGCCTTTTGATGCACAACATTAAACTGAATGTTGTCAAAGAAGTGGGAGAGCATCAGGACTGATGTGGTGGGCTTTGGTCTGAGGTGGTTGAGAGACACCAGCTGGAGCAGTATCCATCATGAAGCCACTGTGAGGATGAGGGATAAGTCCCTTAGCACACAGAGGATGAGCCAACAGATAAGTGGCTAAAGCTGGGGTTCCCAGCTTTAGGCCACTGCCTTTATACATAAGTGCAAAAGAACTTACTTCAGCTGAAGCACTACATATGAAATGAAAGTTTATATAGTGTGAAATAAGAGGCACTCATGCCTCAATCCAAGAATGGGAGCAAGAAGCCTAATGAAAAAGATGTGAAGAAAAAAAGGAATGACCCTGAGGCTTTACTATATGTTTGTAATGCTATACTCATAATCTGGAGTTGTGTCATATCTACTCTGAACCCTGTCCTCTGAATCCCTCACACTGTCTCTGTTACTCTGTAACCCAGACTTTGTACTTCCATACCTGGACTTTGCTCCTTCCTCTCAGACTTTTGTAGTTACTATAATTAGTATTCCCCTTACTTCCCTTCAACCCTTCATTCTTACCCTCAACCCTTCATTCTTATCATAGACCCTTCATCACACCATATGCCTCCTCCTACATATGTTCTCTGTCTCTATATGCTTTCCTTTTACCCAAGGTACCTTACCATATGTTCCTCCATTCCTTTGTCTGAACTCTGATCAGACTTTAGTGTATAAACTCTCTGTCTCTGTCTTTGTACCTCAGTACAAATATCACATTAGTTTCCTCCAGACCCTCATTTGGTCTCTTCCTCGCTCCCTCACTCTCCTCCTTCCCTTCTATGAAATACAAGGACAGAACCTTGGTAAGGGCATGACACATAAATCCTGTGCCATAGTTCTCCTAGGTACCTTCCTGTTACTCCAATCTCCATTTGTTCTCTGACGAACTTCATACAGTACACTAACCCTCAGACCTCTGACTGAACTTGCATCTGGAGGACCCAGACTTAACAAGCTGTGTATCTTGGATCTGGTGCAGAAGGGACTATCTGGAACATCCATTTAAAGGTCTGGGTGTCTAGAATATCTTTCAGAATGGTCCATACTGTCATATCTATTCTGAACCCTGTACTATGAACCTCTACTCTGAACTCCTTAGTCCAACTCTGCACCTCTCTAGACT
>JBBPKS010000226.1:0-16612 GCA_038089355.1 Pulveroboletus ridleyi | reverse complement strand
CCTGCCAGGGTTACAGCATTCCATTCTCTGCCGGCTAGCCTCGTTATCGGCTGATAGGTTTGGTTCTTTCTTCCGGCCGAAGGGTTGTTTCCGTCCCTTCCGATGACTGCTCGACGCAGTCATAACAGGTTGACTGAATTAATGGATAAGTGAAGGAATTGTTAAGGTAAATGGGGTAAATAGGGGTTAAGATGTAAGATAATAGTGTAAAGTAAATGTTGGAAAATTGTGGTTCTGACATCAACCAGCAGTTATTATAGGCACATAGGGCAAAACTTGACAAAAAAAAATACTTTTGAGTCACTGTATCTATTTACCCAGACATTGCTATCTGCCAGGTAAATCAAGTAGTACAAAATGCAAGCAATGTTCCTGAGGCATGCAGCCAGTCAAGTAGGCAGTAGAGTAGATACAAGTAATATCACAAGTAGGACCATTTGCAGAAGACAATATATGTAATAACTATTATAAAAGGATAGGGAATCAGAAATGACATCTTTCTGAGCACACTTGAAGGACAATGGAGGAAACAGCAACAAGACATCTACCTGTGAGTCTCAAATGCATAATATAGAATATATCAGGAACTTAAAAGACCCAGAAGACTTGTGTGGAGATGAGAAGGAATGATGAATTCCAAGTGTGAGGGATATGTACAGCATACAGTAGGTTTATATACATAGGTAAGAAGTTTAGGGCAAGTATGGGAGAGATGAGTAATACACTGACTGATAGGATAAAGGGTATGATGTCATATAATGTCACAACCTTGACAATGACATAGAATCTGGACCAATGACATCATAGAATGTTCTAGAGGGTTCTGATAAGATAAGAGAAATGACAGATATGAAAAATGAAAAGTCTCATCATCCCCTTTTCAAGGGTTGGCATCCCTATTGACCAAGATGCCTTCAATTATTGGTTTGCCATGGGTGGATGGAATCTTGAAGAGATTATCTGGGAGACAGTTGAGTTGTGATGTGAGTGAATGGAAACCCAGGTTGTGGAAAACAGCTGTGATGGAGGGGAGGAAAGGCATAGGGAGCAGTCCCATAGTGTAAAGGTGGTGGCTGACCAAACTGCTTCTGGGTGTGACTTGTGAAATGCATTGACCTTGTTACTGGCATTGGTGAGATGGGTCTCTGGTTCCCAAGTATGTTCTTCAGCTGGGTAACCCTTTCAATGGATGAGGTACTCTGTCTTGTCATGTCACTTCCACAAGTTAAGGATCTTGTTGATCTTGTACTCCTCTCGATGTTGGACAATAGTTGGAGATAGCTTGGTGTCATTTGGGCATTGAGAGGGAAAGGACAGGGTGACATAAGGCCATAACTGTGACTTGTGGAAGACCAGGTGGATGCCTTGTCAGGTTTTGTTGAGCTAGAGCTTACAGGCACTGGTCCCACTTTCTCCAGGACCTTGAAGGAACTGTATCTTTTGTCTGAGAGCTTTTTTGAAGAGTGGTTGGACTAGATGTTTCATCCTTCTAAAAGGACTAGGTCACTCTTCTTGTAGTTAATTGTAGCATGTGTACTCTGATTGTGATATTTCTTCATCTCTGCCACTGTGTGATCCAATGCCATCTTCACTTGCTGATGCATTTCTTTCATGTATTGAGCAAAATTGGTGGCCAATTCATTTCTCACCTCCCTATGGACATTGGTTCTGATCAATGGTTGTTGGTCATACATAACTCAGAATAAACAGGGAGACATTCATGGCACTCAATGTTTTGGAGTTATGGATCCATTTGGCTAGGGGTAAACTCAATCATCTGTCTGGTCAGTGGCTGAGAGATGTGACCCATGTGCCATGGGGGTCCACTCCAGCTTGTAGTTTGACATACCAGTCTGGTCCAGGATGGTCCAGCAGGATTAAAATTGAGCCAGTGATATAGTCCAGAGTTAGCAGTTTCACTTGATTTCAATCCCAAGGATGTGTTTGGCTTCTCCTAGGTTGTGCATTTTAAAGGTGACAAAGAGTTTTGCTTTGATGGAGTCCATGAACTTCCAGGTGGTGGCAGCTAGGAGTAGGTCATCAATATACATGACCAGGAAACAGACTTGGCCATCTTTCCAGAATACATATGTACAAATCCTCCTCTAGTTCTCTGTTAAGGTAAGTTGTGGACATGTCCATTTGGTCCAGCTCCAGGTTGTACTTCACAGCCAGTGCAATCAGTGTCTGGATGGAGTCTAGGTTTGCTGCCAGGGCAAACACTTCTTGGTAGTCTATGCCTTCCTTTTGTGTGAAGCTGTGTGCAACTATCCAGGCCTTGTAGTGTACTATATTTTTGTGTTGGTCCCATTTGATGCAGAATACTGGTTTTGAAGTAATGGGCTTTATGCCCTCTGAAATGAGCATGGTTTCATAGACATGGTTTGCATTTAGGCTCTGAAGCTCCTCCTCAACAGCAGATTTCCATAATTCTCTGTCTGGTCTGGAATAGGCATTCTCTAAGGTTTTGGGAAGTGACTCATCAGGTGTGGCCTGGGTGGAACCAGCAAATACGAAGTCCTGTATCTTAGGCTGTAAACATGCCTGGGATATCTGGTGTTATGAATTCCCTTGCACCTAACTATTTCCCACACTCTCTTTACCCACATTCCTTTTATTCTCATGCTCCTTAAGTCACATGACCTTTACAAGGCCGATCACATGACCAGTCACATGATGAGTCCAGACTCTGATGTCATCTATGACATCACACCTCAAGGTTGCCACATGGCAAACCCTAGACTACCCTAGACCCTCATCTCCATTGGATCTCCATGGCAATCCTGCCACCTCCTAGATCTCCTGATCCAATCTAATCTCCCTTTGTATCCATTAGTATATATTGGATCTTGATCCCAATCCTTGGATCTCTGATCCCATCTCCATGGACTACAATCAGATCTCAGGGCTCGCCTTCTTGCAGCCTGCAGTATCTTATCTCCGTCCATCCATCCATTCCTTCCCACAGTCATTACCATATTATTAGCTAACCTTTCCATTGTTGTTACCATGTATAGTAGTGTATAGCTTGGTCCATGCGCAGACCCAGGCAATATATAAGGCCAGTGGCCTAAAGCCAGGAATCCCAGCTTTAGCCACTTGTCAATTGGCTCCTCCTCTGTTTACTAAGGGCTTGGCCTTTGGGCCTTGTCCCTTGTCCCTCATGAAGGCCCTATGACAGTTCCTGCTCTGGCTAGCCCCCAATATGGGCATTCTTTCCTTTTGCCAAGTAGCTCTGTCATCAGCTGTCCTTCTTTGGTTGTCATTTGGTTGTCTGGCCGATGGGTTTGTTCAGTTCTCAGTGAATGTGCCAATTCATTCACAACATCTGGGATATCTTCCTGATGATCTGGGTGTTGTTCCAGAATATTTGGATGTGCTTTCTCTCTTTATTCATGTTGTGCCACTTCCTCCTGCAAGGTGTGTTCATAGTCCTGGTTTTTGTTTGCCAGTCTACATTGACATTGGCTTCATCAGATGGGGAGTGATGCTGGTGCAGGTACCAGTTCCAGAGGTGGAGCCAAAGCAGGGGCAGGAGCCAGGGTAGGAGTTATAACTGGAGGCTCATCAATCCTAAGTCTGTCCAACCATTGGGTGAGTTCCTTGATCTCAGGGTTTTCTATGTGGGGTTCCTCTGCAGGTGCAGGGGCATCTCCCACTGGTACAAGATTTTGTGGAGGTCAGTGGTTATCATTGTCATGGTCATCCTCCAATTGGGGTGGACACTCTGGGAACAACCCCTTTCACTGTCCCTGAACAGCAGGGAGGCTCCATGGAGCAGATTCTGTTTTAGGGATACTTCTGGATTTGTAGAAAGTAACATGGCAACTGGAAATGATGCTTCTTCATTCTATGTCAAGTAGCTTGTAGGCATGTTGTTCATGCATTATCCTATCATAATGCACTTCCTTCCATGTGATTTGAACTTTCCTCCATATTATTCCTTTGGTATGTATGTGTATGCTGGGCATCCAAATGGTCAGATTAACTTAGCAGTTGAAGAGCATTTGATAGGGGACCTTACCTTTGAGTCCAGAGTTTGGACTCCATGCAGTGATGTAGGCAGCAGCAGACATGGAATCAGCCCAGAATGTCATTGGGAGTTTTGACTTCTCTAGCATGGTGTTTGCTTGGGTAGCCAATATTTGGTTCATCCATTCTATGATTCCATTTTGTTCCAGAGTGTATGGAGTGGATGTTTCAAACTGCATGCCATCAGTCTGGAGTTGGTTTCAGAATGCCTTGTTTGTGTATTCTATGCCTCCTTTGCTGCAAATAAAGCTGGTATATAGTTTGGAGAAGTTTTCCTGTTCCATTTCAATTCAGAGGAAGGCTTGAACTGTTGAACAAGTGTGACTCATTCACTACTCTTTTACTGTAGTATGCACTTAGTTACCTATTATGGTAGTCTTAGATAATCATATACCTACAGTTCACACTCAGACTACTGAGTTTCAATAAGTCTCTTGACATGTAACCATCAGTTTGGACTGTCCCAACATCCTCAAACCCTCTATGTAAGTTCTATTAGCCATTCTCTGCAGCTACTAGGGTCCTGTTCAACATGAACATCCTTTATCCACTGGTTGTAGATTTGCAGTGCTTTGCTTTTGTGTTTCATGACATAAACCCAAGGGAAGTAGCTGAAATCATTAACTATGACCAACCAAAATCTGTGGCCTTTGCATGACCTTGGAATTATTGGTCCTCTGATATCTGTGTGTACTATTTCCAGGAGGCAAGTGGTCCAAGGTCCATTGGAGTCCAAATGGCAGCTTCTTCATTTTTCCAAGCATGCATGCCTCACAGAATCCAGGGTGTCAATTCCATGGAGCTGGTTTGACTTTACCATGCATTGGATCCAGTTGACAGATATGTGTCCCATTTGATGATGGAGTAGGTTTATGTCAACTGTTGCATTTGCCACTTCCTTTTAGTCACTTGGGGTGACATTCACATATTACAGGCCACCTCTGTGTCTGGAGACTAGGATGGTCCTGCAATCCTTTCACACATAGCAGGCATTTGAGTTTGCTGGAAAGGTGGTGGAAAGTCTGGCAGAAGTGAGCTGGGTCATGGATATGAGGAAGAGTTGAAATTCTGGAATTAGAAGTATGTTTGACAGTACTATCTTGAAGATTTGACCAGATATATGTGACATCAACAGTACGATTCTGATTCCAATTGTATGTGCTTTAGAATTGTCTCCAAGGGTTACTGGATATGGTGGATGCAGTAGATGGTAAGTTTTGAACCAGAACCAGTGTAGGACCATATATGAGGATGTTCCAGAATCAATGATAAGGGTGTTCCTCCCACTGTTGTTTTGCTCAGATGATGAATAGGCATAAATGCAGAGGATTTTGTCCAACTTCTTCTAAGGTAAATTAGGTTTCTTGAGTCCCTCTATTACAAATTTCTCATGTTTATCCTGAAGCTTGGTGATTAAAGCTTCAACAGGGACAGGGCTATTTGTAATTTGGGCTCTGATCTGATATGAGAAGATGAAGAAGGCCTGATTGGTGGGGAGAGAAGGTGGGGCAAAAAGATGGTCAGGTAGTCATATCTTTTGTTTATTGTTGCTTACCCTCTTTTCAAAATCTGATCTCCAGGACAGTGGATCTGCAGGATCAGTATGATTAGGGCAATGGGTGAAGTAGTAGTCAAACTTCTGCAGTGTGAGCTGCCAGCAGGCTTGACAACAGAAGAGATCTTGAGGGTGACAGAAGAAGGTCAGGATGTTGTGATCTGTCAAGATCTTGAATAGATAGGTGGCACCTAGTAGGTATTGATGCCATTCTCAGAGGGAAAACATAACCACCAGCATCTCAAGATTGGCAGTGTGGTTTTTATCTTCCACATCATTACTAACCTCCTCTACCAGGTCCACCCTGTTTACTGTAATACAGAACTATTCCCCTCAGATAGGATTAGAAGGTTTCTCAGATACATTGGCTGAAAGTTTTCACCATGCCACTGGCTCATCAGGACATCCAGCAAGCTCTGGAACTAGCTTATGAGTACATGACACAGCAAGCTAACTGGTCACACTCAGAGGCCCCTGAATACCAGATTGGTAATAAGATCTGGCTCAGTATGAACAACTTGAAGTTGCCATACACTGCCTGTAAATTAACACAATGATAGCTGGGGCCATATGACATCATTTAGACCCTCTCAAATGCAGTAGAAATGTGTCTCCCTACATCTTTCAGAATTCACTCAATTGTGAACATCTCAAAGGTGGAACCCTACCAATTCCCACTGCCTGGATAGCTGATCTCTTGCCCTAACATGATTGAGGTCTCAGAAGAAGGACACCCCAAGTTCAAGGTACATATTATTAAATTCAGTTGCTCTCTGTCTTGATTCAATTTCATAGAAGTTATCTACTACCTCTTGTCCATTGGTCCAAGGATCTGTTATTCAGACTTGGCAAGCTGGAAATTGCAGAGCATATCCAGAACAAGCCATTAATGGCTTATGTTGTTATGAACCACATGCACCTAACTTTTCATCCTACACTCTTTTCCTACATTTCTTACCTCTTCCCACTCGTCTAGTCATGTGATCCCCCACAAGACTGATCACATGACCAGTCATGTGATGAGTCCAGCCCCTGACATCATTGCTGATATCACTGCCTCTACGGTTACATGTTGACAACCCCTAGACTACCCTAACCCTTATCTCCATCGGATCTCCATGGCAATCCTGCCATCTCCTAGATCTCCCAATCCAATCCAATCTCTCTTCATGTATCACATCTTATTTATCTAGATTCCCATCTCTGCAGATCTCAGATCCAGATCTCAGGGTTCACCTCATGGCAGCCTTGCACTCTCCATCTCTGTCCACACTTCTATTCCCTAGCCATGGTCATTACTGTCTTACCATATGTAGCATAGTATCTATCCATGTATAATAGTAGTGTATAGCTTGGTCTGTGTGCAGGCCTTGCCAATATATAAGGTGGTTGTCTCAGCTGGCTAAACCCCAGCTTTGACCACTTGTCTAGTTCCCCTTTCGTTGGCCCCTGGGTTTTGGGTTAAAACCTCAACTGCTAAGGGTTCTCCTTTGATGGGCTACCGGCACTTGTAGCTCCCCTGCCAGGGTTACAGCATTTCTCTCTTTGCCAGGTAGTGCTGTCATCCGCTATTAGGTTTGGTTTTTTTCTGGCTGAAGGGTCTCTTCATTCCTTTCTAATGGTTTCTTGACAAAATCATAACATATGTAGGAGAAATCATCAGAACTTATGACCAGGCAATGAAAAGACATCACATAATTATCAAGGACAGCACTGTGAGAACCACAATTTTCTAATAACATATTTTACAATACTCAAACCCCTATCTTAACCATTAACCCCTAATTCACACCATTTACCTTAACTAACCCTTATTTATCTATCTACCAATTCAGCCAATCTGTTGCAAACGCGGAGCGAGCACACCACCGGCCTCGGCTTCACAGGCTATTACTGAGCCTGGCGAGGTAAGAGGGAAGGGAAGACGAGCTCACGCACACCTTATCACCCACAAGGTAGCAGGATAACAAGTGGTCAAAGCTGGGGATACCAGCTGAGACACTTGGGTTTATATACTATGGAGAACTGTGCACGGACCATAGGGTCCGTGGGACAAACTACTATACATGGCTAGCTAAAGTACACGATCATGAGAGAGTTCCCACCAGGGTTGACGGAGATTAAAGAGGTGTGCCAGCCATGAGGCATGACATCATATGATGTCATGGTCTGGGCCCAGGTCATGTGACAGGTCACATGACCAAGAAAAGAAAGGGGCTAAAGTGGTTTGTAACAGTATCATTTCATTGATATCACATTATGTCATCACATTATGTCATAGGCTAGACCCATGACATCATTCCTTTCTATTTATCACCTTTAGTCATCTGCTTATTTATATTTCACATTCTGATCATTTAGCTTATTTATCTCAATAGTATAGTTGATCTGTGTTGATATTTGGGTCAAGGGCTTGGTCCAATGTAAAACACTAATCCTATCCAGAGTGGATAAGGATCAAATAAAAGAGTGCAAGTATAGACTCAACCCAAGGGAGGGGGCCAGCTAAAATTTTTAGCACAAGAAAGTGAGGAGTGGTCCAATAGGATGCCCAATAGCCCAAATGGTGGAGAAAGTTGTTATAGTTATTCTGGGTAGAGAATGTAGTACAGTCTGAAGGTTGTCTGTGATTATGTAATCACGGTGGCTCTATGACTGCACTATGTTTGTAATAAGGCGCACATGCAATATGCAACAACACTCTCCCTCAAACAAAGTGTGGTTGTACTCTAAGAAAAGAATAAAACCAAATGAAATGAATACCTTCTTCAGCAACAAATGCAAAGGCTTCATTCCGAATGAAAATGTGTAAAAGATGATATTTGATGCATTCGATGCATCCCAAAAGTCCTGTGTTCAAGCAGTGTCCAAATAAGGAAAGTTGTGCCTCGGTTGTGTCCATTCATCCCAATATGGAAGTTGTGGCTCAGCTAAACCCTGTGCTCATCTCTCTGCGCGCGATTGCCATCAATCGCCTCTAACACTGTTGGTAATGCAAGTCATGACTCGGTGTTGCACCTGCATCACATTCAACATACGTGAAACGGATCCAGCACATCTGATCGACCCGATATGGCCCTGGTGTGCCTGGATAATGGGGTAAGTCAGTTTTATCGCGCTGACCCGACTAACACTTCTAGTGCATGGCTTTAACCTGCCATGACAGCGTGGTCTGTTCAACAGTATGATGGGGCACCAGGCTTGATGGTTGGGTGGTATGGATGGTCCAGGTGTGTACAACCATTTCATCTCGCACCACCAGCGCTCTGACTGCTTGCCCTCAGCTAGCAGTTGCATTTCGACTCATTTCAAGTCGTGGTGCGTGCCGCTCATTGTGCCATCCATCCAGCATCCTGTATGGCCTGTCAGGACTCCATCACAAACCCTATTGCAGCTCCAACTGCTGCTGCCATCTCCTGGCTTGCCCAGCTCGCCCAGCAAGATCCTTGGCCCAGCAACCTGACACAGTGTGTCCGTTTCAACACAGCCACTGTCATCTTTGTCCTCTGGACACTCCTGGTTGCTGGGTGACCATCAGGTAGGTGCACTTCACCTCCTGGGTCATATACAGTGCGTCTCAGGCCTGCAGACCTCATAGGTGAGTCTGGCTGTTCTGCATTGATGTACTGCCACGCTGTAAAACAGCTACTTTGTGTGGGGTGTGTATGTGTGGGCGAGTTGTGCTCTTCCCAAGGGGGTTCTCTGTAGGGGTGTCAGCAAGTGAGGGTTAGCTGCGATGGACCTCTGCGCGCAGGAGCGAAGGGAATGCAATCCGGACAACTATGCATTATGATAATGAATAACCCGGCCAAGGGCGAGGGCCGGATACCAACAGCAGGTCAAGGATGAGGACCCAGGATGATGACAATGACTACTTGAATATGATGACTAACTGGATGAAAGATTTATGAGATTTTCAATCCCGATACAGAATCTTTATAGTCCGAGCATTCCCAGGACTTCGTATTTTACGAACATGGCCAAGACCCTATGAAGGGACACCTGCTCCTAAGTATTGAAATGTGAAAGAAAACTAAGTAGTGTAGTCCTAACCTCAACGAAAGTTAACGTGCGGTAGAACCAGCGAACAATAAGTAAAATCTACGACCCGGTGGGCGGAACCGGACTGGATACAGCAGATGTGTCGCGACCCGGAACCAAATGTAAAGATGGATAAACGGATAACGCAGCCACAAAACAGACTGATCTCAGGACGATACGGGCGGATTCAGGATGCGACTGGGGATCTTGTGGGATACTTGCACAGGCTGGAAATAGAGGGATATAACCGTAGGAGGCAGCTGGCTCCTACAGTGCTGACGATGCTTGCAGCTTCTTCGTCTGTCCATCAACGTCCTCGACATGGGCCAATGCCCTTGACACATCCGTCATGTTGTGAGGTCGTCTGACATTGCTGCTCATCAGGTATGGTCACTCTTCCTCGAGCTCATTGCTCAAGGATTTGCAACATCATCGTGTGGCTCTTACTAACCCGTTTGCAGCTTCCTCGGTGCCTTTCAATACTCCTCGAGTGGGTGCCATGCTGCAGGTGAGTCCAGCGTTGTAGCTCACCGGTACTGATCTCCCTCCCTCAAGCTCAATGCTCAGGGACTCATTTCCTTGCTGCACAGGTACCTCATGTGGATCAGGTGGACTGATGACATTGCCAGTTGTGTCATCAGGGTTGTCCTTGGCAACAGCGACAGGCCTGTCAGATAGTGCTGAGGTCTCCTTGGCACTGTCTGTGATGATATGTGCAGATGAGTCTTTCTCATCCTTCCACTCCAGTCATTCGCATTCTTGTCCTGACCTATTGCACAGCATCTCACTGCTCATGCATTGCAGCTCGCAACTCGGCTGCCAGTTAGCACTCTCCCCTTTGAGCTCGATGCTCGAGGGGCCGACCAATCCATTCGCGGCGTCGTCAGGTGGCTTGCATGGCTTAGAGAATAGTGGCAGGTCCACTGGTATGTCATTGTCATTCACCACTATGTGCTGATGACCTTCCTTGCCCACTGTTGCAGATTGCACATGGGCTCGGCACACAGGCCATCTCACTCCCTCAATCTGCATGGTGCAGCGTTGTGACGTATGCTCTGCCTCCAGCTCCACCTTCAAGATCTCGGCCCGGTCCCTGGGTTTGTTACAAGGGTCCGGTAGCACATTCTCTGCACAGTCGGGAGACTCTGTTGGTATTGCTGGTGTGTATTCATTTATATTGCGAGTGTGCCCACCCACTGGTCAGTCCTTGACCACACTGGCCAGAGTTCTACCTCCAGTCATCAGTATCTGCAGTTCATCTGCCTGGTTGCCCAATTCGCCAGGGTGACCGCTGACTTCTGGTATTGCAGCCTCGACCCGTTGGACCCAACTGGCCACTCCCGTGCTTACAGCAGCGACAGGTGGCCCACCTGGTATGCCACTCGCATCGGCAGCGCCCTCCATGGCCTGTCTGATCACACTAGCCACTCCCACGCTCACAGCAGCGACAGGTGGCTCTGTGGATGCATCTGGATGATGCTCGTCATCACCTGGTGTGTCCCCAGGATCCTCTGTCGTGTTCCCTGGTCCATCATCCTTGCTGCTCAGGCTGCCAGCATCCTGCTGCAACCCAGCACTGTCAGTGTCATCAGTTGCCAACCAATCACATCACTTCCCCTTGAGCGACACGCTGACAGTGTCTGGTGTGTCTCCATTTCTAATGTGAGCATGCTCACTCGCCAGGGGTTTCCCTTCAGTATTCGTGACCTCCTCACAGTCCTGGCTGGCTCCCTCAACAGACTTGCATATGTGGCTGACCTCAGTGTCACCACTGTCGCTCCGACTGTCCATGTTGTCATGGCTCATGCCAGCAGCCTCCTTGGCTCCGGCTCCTCACCAGCTGACATCCTCAGCCCTCTCGCCCTCACTGCCTGCCCTCTTGACCATACTGGTCCCATGACCCGGTCCCTTGACCTCTCGGCATTCCCATGCCTTGTGACCAATCTCGCCACACCTCTGACAGGTGCTGCTAAACTGTCTCGGTGTTGGCACAGCCACTCGCACTGCCTCGTCAGGTACCCTAGACTTTCCTGTAGCCATTTTAGTAGCTACCACAGTCTTGTCAAACTGTTGTGTGAGGTATTCCCAGAACTTTTGCACTGTTCTGAGATGATAAACTGAAATTAAGATCAAGTCTGGCAAACTTGAAGTGACAATGAATTGTGCCATTGTCTTAGACTGATGGTCCACGTTTGTGGTTGTACCTGTGAGATATTCCCGCAGCCCATGGTCCTTGATAGTCCCAATGACTTTCTCACGCCATGCCAACCAATTCCTGTCATCTGGCCTAAGCTCCAAGACTTCATCTTCATCAAGCCAAGCCATGGGGGATTGCCTAGGTTGCTGAGTGGGCTAATGAGCACACTCGGGGCTCATAACCTTTTAGTGCAAGAAAGTGAGGAGTGGTCCAATAGGACGCCCAATGGCCCAAATGGTGGAGAAAGTTGTTATAGTTATTCTGGGTAGAGGATGTAGTACAGTCCGAAGGTTGTCCATGATTATGTAATTGTGGTGGCTCTATGACTGCACTACATTTGTAATAAGGCGCACATGCAATATGCGACAACAAAAATGGGCTAAGTGAGTGAGGACCTAGGCAGCTACCTCTCAGACTGAAAGAAAGATGACAAACTTAAGGATGGAAGGTGCAAAAAGATCCATTCCAAGGTGTCATACACCAGCTTTATAGTCCCAGGAATACCTGTGGACTTCTATCTATGAGAGATAACAAATCCAGGGCCAATCAGTACCTAGCAGATATGTAAACTAAAACTATCTGGACCAGATTGATATGAATCCAGTACTGGATGAATGCAATGAAAGATGGTTAGTGGGTGTGGGGTGATGTGTGTAGGGTCAAGTATCTTTGTCCCAAGGGGTCCTGTGAAGGGTTAGTATTGGGGATAGACAACTATGACTGACCTCAGTGCACTAGAGCGAGAAGAGAATGTTCTGGACAATGTTCTGGACAGGAAACTAATAATCTGGTCAACAGTGAGGATCAAGTGTGCACAGATGTGGTCATGGATGGGACCGGATTGAGGGTGATAGGAGTCGAAGGTATGAGAACTTGATGAAGACGAAGGGAAATGATGAAGCTGAAGGAAACTGATGATGACAGAAATGAAACAGATGATGATAGGGGAAATGATGAAGCTGAAGGAAACTGACGATGACAGAAATGAAACAGATGATGATAGGGGAAATGATGAAGCTGAAAGAAACTGACAATGATGGAAATGAAACAGATGATGATAGGGGAAATTGATGATAATGTGAGGAAAACCTGACCAAGGATGAAGGTCAGATACAAATGAGGGGTCAAGGACAAGGACCCAGAAACTGACAATGACAAAGGAAAATGATGTTAAGAATAACCATGACAATGAGGAGGGGGGATTCGGACAATGGGAGATGATCAGTGGGTGCAAAACTGATGAGATTCAAGATCTTGATACAATACTTTTATAGTCCAGGCATTTCCCTGGACTTTATAGCTATGACAACACCCGAGGCCCTATGAAGGGACACTCAAGTCTAAGCAGCAAGACGACAAGAAACAAAATATTGTAGCCAAAAGTCAAATAAGATATAAATAGATGATAGAACCAATAAATGATAGACATGAACACATGATCCAGTAGACGGAACCAGACCAGATGAAATGGATACATATAAACCAGAACCGGATAGACAGCATAGATAATTGGATATGTGAAATGTGAAATGGACTGACCTCAAGATGGTATAGATGGACTTGGGACATGACTAGGATGCTTGATGGACATATGGACAGGCTGAAAAGTAGGACCTACAACCATAGGAGGCTGCAAGCTCCTACAGTGAGATGAATGTGACCCAGATCTGGATGAACAGATGGATTGTACCAATGAACTCAGAAAAACAAATAAACAAACAAAAGACAAAAACAAACTACCTGGATGGATTATGGACACAGTGGATACTTGAGTGGACTCTTGAAATGGATGAAAAGGGAGTGCTTGCAACTGTAGGAGGGTTTAACCTCCTACATTGAATCATAACCAGATCTAGATTGTTGCTTAGGGCTATTGTAAGCTCAAGGGTTCATATTATATATATAAATAGTACTTGTCCTGTAATTAGTCCTTGTACTTGGAATTCTCATCACTTTGGCACATTCTCTATCTGTGTGCCTTTGCCACAGCTTAGGTTGTCCATTAGGCTTTTCTTTAGCATTTCACTTTAGAACTGATCCTGATAAGCACCACCCATTTCTATCTGTGCCTTGAAATCACAAAACATTTGAGATTGCTACTGAAAACAAATATATTAATGACCTTTGTTGCATACTTCACTGTTGTTATTATTTGTATATGATGCAGACCTTGATTATGTAATCTCAGTCCTTTGTCCTTGTCTCTTTATCTTTCAGACATTTCTTCACATACCTTAGTTAACTCTGACTGTTATGCTTAATCCTGAAGGATCAAGCACAAACTTTGTGAAAGGTCTTAAACCTCGAGACATAGGTAGCAAGGTCAAGGGTTCATCCTATCAACTGCTAGATGAGGGACTTCCCAGTGAAGTGGGTGGGCTAAGGACAATCCCTTGTTATTGGGATGGGATGCAGGCAGGAGCAAAAGTGCTCACTCAAGTGTAGAGCAAAGACACAAGAAAAGGCATAAGACTGTAAATGCCAAGTAGGTCTAAGCTAAAGATACAAGGGACTACTTGATGTGGTTTATATACAAGGACCAAAGGATGCCAAGTAATCATATGGAAACCAAGAGAATATGAAGGAATAAACAGCTGACTGATTATTGAGTCAGTAGGCCAATGGCATAATTGTTGAATGAATTAAGTCTTGTTTCAGTCCCATTCTACAGTAGTGTACAATAATTTACTTATTATAGTATATTACATCAGCTGTACTTATATTTGGACTCAGTCATCTGAGTTTGAATCATCTCTTGATTTACTACCACAACCTTGTGTGAATGTACCAACCAATCACCTGCACTCATGTAAGTCCTACTAGCCTAACCTCTGTAGCTTGTAGTGTGCCTCTTCAACAATAATAGGGGCAATGAGTAAGCATAGAAGGGTAGAGAACATAAGAGAACATTCAAGCATGTGGGGGAAGTGTCATATCTGCTCCATCCTCCATCCTCAGAATCCCTCATCCCCTCTCCAATACTCTATAACCCAGACTTCATACCTTTATAACCTGGACTTTGTTCCTTTCTCTTGAACTTCCATAGTTACCATATTTAGTATTCCCCTTGTTCTTTCTCAACCCTTTATTCCCTCCTTGGCCCTTCATTCTTACCATAGACCCTTCACCACACCATATGCCTCCCCCTACTTATGTTCTCCATCTCCACATACTTTCCTCTTACCCAACGTACCTTACCATATGCTCCTCCATTCTTCTATCCAAACTCCAATTGGACCTTAGTATATAAACCCCCTGTACTCTGTCTTTGTACCTTAGTATGAATATCACACTAGTCTCCTCCTGACCCTCATTCAGTTTCCTTCCCTCGCTCTCTTGCTCCCTCCCCTCTCCCTATGAAATATGAGAACTGAACTTTGGCAAGGGTGCAACATATAAGTCCTGCACCAACATTTTCCTAGGTATCCCACCTCTGTCCCATTCTCTATTTGTCCTTTGATGAACTTCATACTCACCTTCAGACCTCCGACTGGACTTGAGTCTGGAGGGCCCAGACTCAACAGGAAGGAACTACATACAAGTTTAGTGTAAGGAGAGCTAAACGAGGAGAGATGCAAGTCCAACAAGGAAAAAGAATAGACGCATGATACAAATCATAACACTGACAGTCACTGAGGTGAGCTACTTCCTTTGTACCATGCACTATTTCTCATAGCTACTTCCTTAGTGATTCCTACAGGTTATGAGCCCCACTCATTAACCTTGCCACTCGGACTTTAATACTCACACCTGATTTCACTATGGCATACTCTTTTAAGATTGACAATGAATTTATGAAAGTCCTGAAGCTCAACACTTCTGGAAAAGAATGGTTTCTATGGAAGAGAAGACTCAAATGGTCTTTAACTACAAGAGACCTGCTTGGCCACATTACAGGAACCACAATGCCACCCACCAGTCCAGCTGCTGCTAAGTCATCTGGATGGTCACCAACTACTAACAATAAGTTGCTTGCCATTGCTGAGTATAAGCTGGTACTCACCAGTTGGAGTGAAAAGGATGCCCTCATTCAACAGCAGATTGCTGTTGTCTTACCAAACTCCTTGTTCCTCCAAATCCAGGGGAAGTCAACCACCCTTGAGTGCTTCAATACACTCAAGGATCTATTTGAGAATTGATCTGCTGTTGTCAGTATAAAGCTGAGGTGTTAGCTCAGCAAGTTAAAATTGAAAGATGGTGGTGACACCTGTGTGCACTTAGAAAAAATCTTGACCATGCATGAGGAACTTGCCTTGATAGGCATGTCACTTTCTAATATTAAAATATTCAACATCATCTTTACCTTCCTACCCCCATCCTATAATTCACTTATTTCCTCTATATCATCAAACATGCAAATTACTGGCAAGACACTCTCTGCTGACATATTGACCACTCTCATTCTTGATGAGTATGACTGCACAGCAATTCACTCAGGAGGGAAATCATAAGGGAAGATGGAAAACATAGCTTTCTTGGCTAATGGGTCAAAGAAACAGACCTTTAGTGGCACTTGCTTTAACTGTGGCTGGACTGGCCACTATAAGGATCAGTGCTACAAAGAAGGCAGAGGCTGAGAAGGTAAGGCTCCAAAGGGTTGGAAGTTGCATAGCAAGAAGGATAAGTTGTCTGGTTTAAAGGATGGTCAGTTATCACACAAAAAGGTGAAGGCTAACTCAGCAGATGCTAAACTGGAACCTGATGCCATCTGGCTTGCCTCTCCTGGTGGGAACATGAAGCCATCAATTTCCATTGCTGCATCCAACTCATTAACCATTAAGCTATAT
>JBBPKS010000225.1:0-16624 GCA_038089355.1 Pulveroboletus ridleyi | reverse complement strand
TAAGAGTCACAAAAAAAGAAGATTAGCCTTTGCTCTCAAGCACCAACATTGGACTGTGGAGGATTGGAAGAGAGTAATATGGTCAGATGAAACCAAAATCAATAGGATTGGGTCAGATGGACAAGAGCATGTGTGGAAAAGGGCACCTGAAGGCTTGATCTCTAGAGAGGTCAAAGATATAGTAAAGCATGGAGGAGGTTCATTAATGGTATGGGGATGTATAGAATGGAATGGAGTGGGAGTTTTGAATGAGGTGGAGGGAAGGATGGATACTGAACAGTATATGGCAATCTTGGAGCAAGGACTATTGGAAAGCATGGAGAAATCTGGAATTCCAGAAAATGACATTGTCTTTCAACAAGATAATGATCCCAAGTATACCTCTAAAAGAGCTCAAACTTGGTTTGAAGAACAAGGGATTAGGCTTTTGGATTGGCCTGCACAGTCTCCAGACCTCAATCCTATTAAACATACCTGGAATCATCTCAAGAGAGGTCTTTCAGCTTATAAAAGTGCCTCTAAAGAAGTTCATCAATTATGGGAGAGATTAGTAGAGGAGTGGGAGAAGATATCTGTGGAACAGTGTCAAAAATGGATAGAAAGCATGCCTAGAAGGATTGAAGCAGTTATAAAGGCTAAAGGAGGTCATACCAAGTACTAGATACCTAACTTTGTATAAAGTCAAAAAACTGTCCCAATGAGTGATGATTTTAAAATGACTGCCATTTCATCAAATCTTATTCAAATCCTTTGACCCTTGATCCAATAGAAAGCCAGGAGTAGGTACTATATTTCATACACTCACCATATTACATAATAATTAGTGGTTATTGTGTTTTATTGGATTTAGTGAAAAACATGCAAACATTGGGACAGTTTTTTGAGCCACTGTATATAAAGCTCATAAAAAACTTTACCAATAGCATTTTTTCAATAGCCACTTTCAACTGTGGTGATGTAGGAGGCTGTGGCCTCCTACAGTTGTAGGTCCCCTTTTTCAGCTTATCCAGGTGTCCATCAAGTATCCCATCTGTGACTTGTGTCCATTTGTGCCATCTTGAGGTCAGTCTTTTTTGTATTTCATTCATCTGATTATCTGTCCCATTCATCTGGTCTAGTTTATATGTATCTGTTTCATCCAGTCCAGTTCTGTCTACCGGATCATGTATTTATGTTTATTGCTCACCAGTTCTACTGTCCATTTAGATCTTGTTTGATTTTTGATTATGATATTTTGTCTTTCTTGACATTTTACTATAAAGCTAGCAACCCATTTAACAGCTGCATCCTCCTTGGCATTTCTCAAGAATTCCAGCTCCTTGCAGCTATAGGAAAGAACCTGGGGTGAATCAAGCAGGGTAGAACTTGGGATAGCATGATATTTACTAGCTGACTGCCTCCATAAGATATTCCAAATGACAATGGGATAAAATCCCCTCTATGTCATATCTGTCCCAGCCCCTGTCAACTCTGGCCTCCGAACCCCTACTCCAGACCTCCCCACTTGGACTTTGTTGCTTTCATATCAGACTCCGTTCTCCTATTACCAGCTTTCCTTATTTAGCACTCCCTTTATACCTTCAACCCTCCATTCCCTAGTTACGACCCTTAGCCTCATCCCTTAGACCCTCTGCCACACCATATGCTCTCACTACATATGTTTCCTGTCTCCATATGCTTCCCTTTTACCTGATGTACCTTACCATACAGTCCTCCATTCTTCTGTCTGAACTCCGGACCGGACTTCAGTATATAAAGCTCCTAAATTCCACTTCTGTATCTCAGTACAAATATTGAACTAGTCACCTCCTGTCTCTCGTCCAACTCCCCTCTCTCCTACCCCCTACTCCCCTCCTATGAAATACGAGGACAGAGCCTAGGCAAGGGCGTGACACATAAGTCCTGTGCCAACATCTGTTATGCTTGATCCCGAAGGGTCGAGCGCGGACTTGGTAAGATCCTAAGACACTGAGACAAGGGGGTACCCTACAGGCGATAGGGTCAAGGATTCGTCCTAGTGGGGGCCAGACGGTTAACTGCCCGTTGAAGCAGGTGGACCAAAGACAATCCCTTGTGATCGGGATGGGACGCAGGCAAGAGCTAAAGCGCTCACTCAGGTGTAGAGTGGAGACACAAGAAAAGGAATAGGATGTTATAATCCAAGTAGGTCTAAGCTGGGGTACACGAGATCTACTTGGGGTTTATATATGAGGACTAGAGGATGCTGAGTAATCATATAGAAACGAAAAGAACAAGAGAGAACAAACAGCTGACTGAGCGTTGAGTCAGCGAGCCAATGGCAGAAGTACAGCAATGAGTAATCAAAGAACATTCTAGAAGATAGAAGGGAAATGATCATGTGATGGAGGGAACTACGAGCTTAGCATGAGAAGAACTAAGCGAGGAGAGATAAGTCCGAAGAAAAGAAAAGAAGTAGAACAGTAAATCGTAACAACATCCTCCTAGGTACCCCCTTGCCACTTTGAACTCCGTTCGTCCCCTCACAAACTTCATATACTAACCCTCGGACCTCCAATTGGACTTGAGTCTGAAGGACCCAGACTTGACACTCTACAGTTTTGATGGTGGCTTGGAAGAAGTTCACCCCCTTGCTGTAACAGCATGCTCATTTGTCTCTGCACTCTATCCCAAGAATCATTCTTGAGATGGCCAGCAAATACAAATATTACTCTCCTTTCTTCATCTAGAATGCAGAGAGGGACCCTAGATAGCAGTTAGGCTGGCTTGTATTAGTTAAGGTGTATGCCTACACTCCATTTCATTCAATGATGCAAAGCCTTGCTTGGCTAGCTCAGAAAGTGACCAAACCCTTCCCTTGCAGGCTTAGCAAGTGCTTGTAAACACACCAGCAGTTGGCCTTAGCCTTGTAGCATTGAAGTCAGCATGAATGAACCATGGCTTGATATATCTCTTTGCAGGGAAGTAGTGGGGTCAAGCTGGCTGCTTAAGACACTTCTGAGCATGCTTCCTTTTCCTTCTGACTTGATCTTTAAGCTTCTTACCCCTGCCAGGCCTGTCTGAAAGAGACTAAGGTCTTAGACCCTGGTAAATTAACACATGCTCACCAGTAGCTGTTGTTGCAGGGTTCATTGTGTTAGTAAGTGGTGGTGATATATGCATGCTTGTTCCAGCCTCTTGCTACTCATCTGAGGAAAGGCTTGATAGTGGGAAAAGATCTTCTTCTGACAGGGGATCTTCATGCCATTCAAAAGTAGATGTGGTTCTCTCCTTGAGTAGAGCATTGCTGACCAGATGCAAAACATCAACAGATGAAATCTGAATCACTTCAGTTGCCTATTGAGCTTTACCCAGTATCCTGGCTAATCAATGTGGCAGCTTACCTTGTTCATGGCAGGCCTCTGCAGTATCTGACTATGCATGCTGACAATTAACAGCTGTTAGAGAAAGAAAAATGCAAAATTACCTGGATGGTTGGGTTGAGGAATGTAGATGTTATGAATCACATGCAACCAACTTTTATCTTCACACTCTTTTCCCACTTTCCTTACCTCCCCATGCTCCTTAAGTCACATGACCTCCACAAGGCCAATCACATGACCAGTCATGTGATACATCCAGACCCTGATATCATCTATAACATCATAGCCTCTAGGTACATATGCTAGACTACCCTAACCCTTATCTCTGATTGGATCTCCTCAGTATTCCCATGCCACCCCTAGATCTCCTGATCCAATCTAATCTCCTTTATTGTATCATATCTTATTTATCCAGATTCTATCTCTGTGGATCTTAGATCCAGATCTCAGGGTTCACCTCATGGTAGCCTTGCCTTCTTCATCTCCATCTGCACTTTCCATTCCTTACCCACAGTCATTACTGTCTTCTCTAGATTACCTTACATATATTAGTTAATCCATGTATAGTAGTGTACAGCTTAGTCTGTGTATGAGCCATAGCAATATATAAGACAGCAGTCCTTAGCTGGTATCCCCTGCTCTTGAGCCCCTGGGTTTTGGGTTAAAATCTCAACTGCTAAGGGCACTCTCTCAATGGGCTACCAGCACTTGTAGCTCTCCTGCCAGGGTTACAACATTCCTTTCTTTGCCAGGTAGTACCATCATCTGCTGTTAGGTGTAATTTCTTCCAGCTCAAGGATCTTTCCATTCCCTTCTGATGGTTGCTTGATGCAACCATAACAGTAGAGGGTATGGGATAGATAGAACAGAGGAGATACAGGATGATTAAGACTGCAAATGTTACCAAAAACAGACCACAGGGACAAATAAGGCCAACTAACAGCAATATGATATGAAGAAGTGGGTTAGAATGTAGGAAAATCAGTGCTGTGTTGGCTTTCAGGATTGATGGTTAAAAACAGCTTACCTATGAATGCAATGGGCAGACAAGGGGAGCCAACAGAGCTATAATACAGCAAAGTGGGCCAAAAGAGAGGTCAGCTATGAGAAAGCAAGGGTTTGGTCTATCAGCCAAGAGATGTGTTATCTTATGAATTACCTTGCGAATTACCTTGTTACCTTATGAAGCAAGGTTTCCACCCCCAGCTGTTGATACATGTACATGACTGAATTTCACATGATTTCTGTTACATGGTCCAGACCTTCTGTTTGAGGGTTTCCATTTAGCAGTGATGCTATGATCAGCCCTAGTAGGATCAAGTGTGGACTCATCTGAATCACTTCTTCATACTCAATGCATCACATTTCAGCACAACAGCCATGACTGAATGGCTCACAAAAGTATTCCCACAGATGAAACTTGAAGTCAAATGCACCTGAGATTGGGTCCAACATCTAGGTTGGTGCTAAATCTTGATATTGTCATTGTGTCAGGGACTATACCCATCCCAATCCCACAAAGGCATTCATTTCATCACCCATTTATCAGCTTGTCATTCCACTCTAAACCCTGCAGGCAGAATGGAACCAAGGGCCAGAGAAGAGTAGAACTATATGAGTACTTTATCCCTCTAACCTTCTCCCCTTTCTAGACTTCTCATCTTCTCTCACACAAAACAGTGATTACCATGTCCATCCCTCCCTGGCCTTGTCTCACCTGTGGTTATGGCCTTCTGTGTTTACAATACCTCTCCATTGTCATTATGTATATCACCCTTGTGAAGAAGATGGGTCCAGGATCAAGCTCATCATTAGGCATGTAAATGAAGATTGCACAGTTAGTAATGTTCTTTTCTATTCTTTAATAGGCAAAGCAGTCTAACTCTTAGATAGGTTGTGGCAGATGAATAGAATGAAGCAGCATCTTAAGAACTGCTCCTCTAGGCACCCCAGGCCCTGGACTTTGCATGTTCACTGCTCCTCCCTGTATATATGCACTGGGCTATCATTCTGTGGGTACAGTCATATGCATACTATAAATTTACTAATTCATATTGAAACCAGGAGCCTGACAAAGTGCAATGTGAGGTATGTATCATTTTATCTTTACTAGCAGATCTATATTGAGCAGGTAGCAGGCATACAAGAAGAGGCAAAGGGATCAGTAAGTACATCAATACCATGCTGAATTCTCTGCTCAAGTGAAGACAGATGGACAAGAAGGCTTGGAACAATCTGCATGATTGGTAACTAGTATGCAGATGGCCACCTCCAACACTTTGCACATGTTTCAATTAGTCCCTAGATAGTATTGTGTAATGTGGTACAGTAGCAATGTCATTTTAGTGCATATGTGTGCACATCAGGACAGAATAAAATGGTTATATATAATTATTTGAGCACAGAGGAGAGCATATCAGGTAGGCACACACAACCAACTTGGTGTATATTGGATTATGCTCTTCTATGTTATACTTACCTGCTGTGATCATGGTCCAAACAAGAAATGAGTTGCAATTTATTAGGTATATTCTGCTCAAAACTGGGTACAGAGAAGCTGGTTATACTGGAGTCATTGGTTCCTTAAACCCTATGGCTTGCAAAACTCAATTAATCAGACTAGTCTCTATGCTTTGCACCTCCCTTATGTTTCTTTCCATCTTCTCTTCCAAATCCACCACCAGCTGCCTAGTCATATCAATCATCTGCCACATACCTTGATTGATACTCCCCTTAATGCTGAGTTTGATTTCAGAAGGCAGGCTAGCAACCCTGCCTTGAAGATTTTTGACATGACCTTGGAGAATTTGAAGTTGGTTTCAAATATTACCTATATCAGTTTCTAGCCCTCCTGCTCAGTGCCCAATAGCATCCAGTTTCTGCTACATATACAGAATCTGGTGATAGACATCTGCAGTAGTTATATTCTCTGTATTTTTCATGTCAGTAAAACATACCTAGATTAAAAACCCTTACAACCTAACCTACCTGCTGCCCTAATGGTATTTTGCACCCCAAAGGTGTCAAATGAGCCTGCAGATAATCTGGGCACAGATTCTGATAAATGGATTCTATATTAGCCTTTCCTGCAATTGATTTGAGTTGCAAATAAACTAACCATTAGGACTTGTGTCAGAGGCAGAGCTTGTATCCAAGGCAAGATTCATATCAGAGGTGGATGAAATTATGCTATCAAATGAGTCTGGCCAGGTAAGTTCATCACCAGAATTTCTTCAGAAGTAACTGTACCTGGGCTGGTCATGACTTAGGCATGTGGTGAATTAGAGACCAGAGTTGACAGGAAAATACTAATAAAAGCAGTTTGTTCTTGGAAACATATGCACTAGCAGAGTTCTGAATATCTATTTGTGTCTGAAACTGTTTATGCACATACCCAAGCAATTTTTGTACCTGTTTCATATCACAGCTCATATATAGACTCAAATATTACATAACTCAGGGAAAAAGGCAATAATGAAGAACAGATTGTTCTAGCAGGTAGCTGAAGTGATTGGATTTGAACAGCATTCACATGGCACACTTGGAACACTTGGGATATTAAGGATTAAACCACTCAATGAAGTGGCAGGAGGGGCAAGAATATAAGTCCCATTCTTTCACATGTTCATTGTTGTGTACCCATCGCTATATGCAATGCTAGTTAGCACAATATAACACATGTCTGATATAACTATGAAATTTGATACACCATTCACATTGGCATATTCAATCCATGTAGTGATACCTCATCACATTTGAAAAATTTGAAGCTTGCAAAGGCATATCTCAGACATGGCTTTTTGGAATGCTTAGTCAAATAACTGGATTTAAGAAGAAGTAAAGAAAAGACATTACTCTGACTCTGGTTGGCACTGTCAATTATAGCACCTTGCCCACCTCTGTCCACTGCATCAGACAACAATCCCACACAAAAGAAAAATTCAACCACAACATCAACCATGCCCATTGCATGGGAGAAAAGACAGGGATCAACACACAAACATCCCCAGTTTAAAGTCACTCACTGTTATCTCCATGTTGGGCAATGACAGCATATTGTCTTTGCCTATCATAGTTCTATCATAAAAGAACCTGTTTGAAAACAGATAAATTGCATGAGCATGCATATGGGTGTTCCCCCATGAAACAAAGGAGAAGGAGTGCAATGTGCACACTGAATGCTCAACACAGCTCACTTAGTTTCATATTTCACTTAGTTTTGAAAGACTTTGTTCCCCATCAAACTAATAACCTGTGCATGTATAAATAAGGAGAGGCATTTATCAGGGATCATGGAATGGAACATGAGAGACACATCTTGGCATTGATAGGGCTACTTTCGTCCATGTTGACCTCCAAGTTATGTGCCTCCATGTGGCTTGCAACAGATCCACCTCAGTCATCATTTATCCTATATAACCTGCTCAAACTGCCCTTTCCTCTTTTTTGAATGAATGCCAATCTTGTGATAATGCTGAGAGCATGGAGAAAAAAGTGTGGAAGCAAGTTCACTATTCAGTGGCTCACCTTGATGCTCAATCCTGTTTCTCTCTACATTGGATGGCACCTGACTGAGACCATGATCAATAGAGTTGATCTCATGTCACACAGACCCTGGTGCATGCAGTATATCCAGTGACACCCTATTCACCCCCACCCACTCCCAATCCTGATCCCAACCTTGATCCTGATTATTTCACTCATTCAAACAAGTCACATCTGTAACAATACTTATTATGCTATAATGCTGGAAATGCTCATATGAGTAACATTAGCCTGGACTAACAGTGAGCATGGTGCATGGTCCTGGAGGCCCTGATAAGGCAGGTAATGCTGGGCAGGGTTAGGAAGATAAGGAGGGGAAGGTGATATGCATAGAATATTGCAATCCCTGAAAATGGTGGTGAGGTTGTCCTCAAGGTCTTTGAGACAGATGAGTTGTTTGCACCAGGTTTCTACCACCTGGTTATACCCCTAGAAGATATTATTGGCACTGGTAAGGATATTGATGACAGAAGTGATGGACTGGGTGGGGAGAAGCAATGGTGGAGTGAGAGAGTGGGAAGAGACTGGCAAGGTGTTTCACATATTCCTTCTCATGGACAGTGAGGTTTGTCAGCAGCCCCTAGTCTGGGTCAGGCACATGGTGGACCATCTGACCTCAACATAGTCAGTGATGGTAGTATCAGTATTAGTCCAAGGTGTCCCATGCCAAGCAAGCTCATGGCAAGGTGACCTTGTGATATGGTGTTGAAAGACAATGGAATCTCTATCAATCAAGTTGTGTGGCTATGCTACATAGCCCCCATGGGAATGTCACATGTGCCACTACCCACCTTATCTCCACTGGTGGTCTCTGATTCAGAAGTGGCTTCACCAGCCCAAAAGAAACTCAGCAGCTTCTCGTGACTAGCTGCTGATCACTGTTTTGGACCATGGAAACATGGGAGGTTACAATCACCAAGGTGCATGACACACTGAACTTGGCATCTTGGCACTGTCTGATCTTATGACTGACCTATTGTGACTGACTTGTTTCTATAAGCAACCATGTTATTCAGTGACTGACTGCTACCTAGGGTTTTTGATAGCTATGGTTGACTGGAGGCTAGTCACTCAGTCATGTGATATAATTCTCACAATCCCATCAATTTTCACCTCTTTACTTTTTCATTGTTATTATCAAGTTATCATGCATTGTCACTCTTATGTGTGTTTCACATGCATGTAACAGTGCAAAAGGCACCATCTTATTTTATCCTCACCCTTAGTTTCTTCACTGCTTCTCCTTGTTGAGCTAAACTGTGGCATGCTTGGTCACTGCCTTTACCCCTTCTTTAGCAGCCTTGCCAAGCAAAACCATGGCACACTTGGAGCCCATTGCTTTTTTTCCTCTGTTGAGCCAAACTGGCACACTTGGTTACCACCTCTACACCTCATCTTTAGCAGCCTTGTTGGGCCAAACAATGGTATGCTTGGAGCCCTTTATTTCCCTCCCTGTCAGGCTGGACTACAGCTGTTATGCTTGATCCTGAAGGGTTAAGCACAGACTTTGCAAAAGGTTCTAAACTTTGAGACAAGGGGGTACCTTGTAATTGGCAAGATCAAGGGTTTGTCCTAGCTTTGGGCTAGATGGGGGATTTCCCAGCAAAGTGGGTGGGTCAAGGACAATCCCTTGTAATCAGAATGGGACACAGGCAAGAGCTAAAGTGCTCACTCAGGTGTAAAGTGAAGACATGTGAAGAGGAGTAGAATTATATAAACCAAGTAGGTCTAAACTGGAAATATGAAGGACTACATGGCACAGTTTATATATGAGGACCAGGGGTGCTGAGTAATCATATATGTAAAAACAGAGAGAATGTTAAAAAACAATGGGCTGACTGATCATTGAGTCAGTGAGCCAATGGCAAAATAAGAGCAATATGTAAGCATGGAATATAAGAGAACATGAAAGAAAAATCTAGTACATGGAGGAGGGAACTACAAGCTTGGCACAAAGAGAGCTAAGCAAGGAGAAATGTAAGTGCAGGAAGGAAAAGAGTACACATAGCAACAAATTATAACAATGGCATGCTTGGTTACCTTCTTGGCACTATGGCATTTGCACATTTATTCTCACTGCAGTCTGTGCACCACAGTCCATCTTTTGTCATGTGCATGCTGCACTCCATACTGTCCTCACTGCATTCTGTACTGTAACCCATCATGTTCATCCCATAACCCACTGCATTTGTAGTGTAACCTGCCGTGTTCATACTGTAATTCACTACATTTGTAATGTAACCTGCTGGGTTCTGTCATACCACCATGTTCGGTTATATGTGCATAGCATTTTGTCTGCTGTAGTCTCACTGTAAGTAAAACTATTCAATGTTGTCAACTGTCTCATTGCATCAAATTCTATGTAATGTCAAGGGTAATTAGGATGGGAGTACTAATTCTAGAAAGAAGAGCAAGTGGGAATGATGATAATGCAGAGCAGCAGTTTATGTGACAATCAGAATGAGCACTCGTCAGACTAGATGAGAGATTTGTTACTATATAAAGTCAGAATCTTATAGTCGGCAACCCATAGGTTGTGGATCCCAGGGCCATCAGGATCAGTGGGTGAATGGTACTGATGGAGAAGAATATCTTCAGTGGTGACTTCAACATATTCAGGTGGCAGGAAGACTAAGTCAGTAAAACAAGTGCTAGTAACTGGCTGTGACTCCATAGCCATGGGTACTGGGGGCATGTTGAATTGAGGAACTGGTCGTGTGACAGCTAGGGACCAATAATTCAAGGAGGGTGAGTGAATGTCAAAAAAACAGTACTTACCATCTTTCAGTCTCTTTGAGGGGCCAGCATGACATGAGGACATTCCACTCTCAGGAGAATAAATGTATCAGGAGCATTTTCCAAGTCCTAATACCATATTAATCTGTTATCACCACAGCCATAGTGCAGGGACCACAGTACATACCTGTCTTCTTGGGTGTACTTGGAATGAGACAGCCCTTTCCCTTGCCATCGACCTTCTTTGAGGTATCTGGTGGGTTAAAAAGTGACAGACTACCGATGGAACTTGCAAGCAGCTTGTCGAATTCATCCTCTGACAGGGTGTCAATATCAGTGTCTTGCTTGTCAGACACATCATCATCAATATAAAGCTTGTTGTCATCCTCAGAATCAGATCCACCTACAACTGGTTGTGTATTCCAGCTATCATACACTTCATCTGGAATACAATTTCTTGTAACTAAATTGACAAGTTCCAGGTGAACATATAATAAAGCAGAGATGGTGACATACTGAACCAGAGCTGGCTGTCATTGATTCTAGCCTTATCACAACCCTTATTCTTGAACAGGTCTGCACCTATTGGGTATACTGCCTTCATGACATTGAGCGAATACCTGTTCTTGACTAGCAGCCACCACCATGGCAGAAGCTGGCCATCTGGAGAACGCTGTAAGTGTAAATTGTTGTCTTGTATGTACTTGTAAACCTGAGGGAACCACTCAGCAAGCCTTGTGGTTGTCTGGTCATAAGTCCACATGCTATCAACAGCAGTAGCCTTGTCGATATAACAACCATGGTTCTTCATCTTATGAACAAGCTCATTGATGTGAATTTGCTGGGTGGGTAGCTTTGGGGTCTGGAGCAATCCATATTTCTGTGGAGAATGCATTAGACAGTACTGCTTGCAGTATGCACTGTGAAGAACTTACATTGACCCTGCACACTAAAATGCCAATTTTTCTGACCTGAAATTGGGTTTGTGTGTTGGGTAACATGGATGAATGTGCAGATGACCAAGACTGAGAACTTCCTGGGCCACAACTCTAACAAAAACATAAAGTATAAGTGTCAGAGAGAGAGAGATAACCATACCTTAGGGGCTGGCATATCTGCCATTGTGAAGGGCATTGGACCTTGGCCTAACCTTTGATATTCTGAAACCTTGGTGTGTGGTGAGAAGGTAACATGTTCTGAGCGAATAGAGTAGAGATACCTTATTCACCAACTGTTGGGATGTCATCATTGCCTTTCCCAAAATCTGTGAAAAAAGCTCACAGATGCTTTGGGAGCAAGTGGCATCCATTGGGGGATATCCAGGGTTGCCACTGACAGGAGCTGATAGTGTTGGAGATGTGTTGTCCTCGTCACATACACCACTGTAGGAGGTTGGATCCTCCTACAGTTGCAAGCCCCCTTCTGTTGTCTGTTTAAGAGTCCATTCAAAGTGTCCATCATCCATCTGGGTAGGTCTATTCTATCTTCTGTCCCTTTCTTTGTTTGTTCAGACTCTTTGGCACAATCCACCTGTCCATCCAGGTCCGGATTGTATTGATCTGATACCAGATTTGTTTCATCCAGACTGAATTATTTTAGATTACATACCTTCTGGTTGCTTTTTGGCCCTGGATTAGTTAGATCTTGTAGATAGAAGTCCGTGAGTATTCCCAGGACTATAAAATGGGTGTATCACACCTCAGAATGGATCTTTCTGCATCTTTCTTCCCTCCACTTTCTGTCTGTCTGAGAAGGGAGTTGCCTAGGTCCTCTACTCACTTCAGCCTGTCTTTCCTGTCCCCCTCCCTTGGGTTGAGTTTGTCAGGAACTAACCTAAAGCATAAAGTATACCAAAGGATGTCTGGGCCTCCACTCTGGAAATGGGAGTGAAAGGACTAGAATATCAAGCACAAGCCTAATCTATAGGTGAGTGCTATGACTATATACTACTATATAACCCAAAACCCTAGGCAAACCCTGTGCCATGGGCTAGAGGCTTCTTACTAACAGATATTAAATAATAATTGGAATGAAACTCTAAATATGATGAATAAATAAGCAAGGAATGGAATAATGTCATGGTCTAGCCTATGACATAATGGAATGATCTAGAAGGATCTACCTGAATATAGATAAGATGAAAGATAATGTCAACCTGTGATGATAAGATAAAATAAAGGGGAATAATAGAGATGGAAATAAATAGGTTCTGTCAGAGTTTATACTTGCACCCTTTTTCTTTTTCTAGTCCTTATCCACTCCAGATAGGATTAGTGTTTTACACTGCAATGAAATGTGTCACCAGGCTTGAGATGCTGATGGATGGCTGTGCAATAGCAAGCGGTGCATGAGGTAGATGGTTCCATCATCAAGATGGAAGCTAGGAGCAACAGGCAAGGTGGACCAGTCCACAAATAATAAATGAGACATTCCATACCCTTATATACACTGTTACAACTCAAAGTGTGATAGTGTAACTAGTCCTTGGCACCAAAGACATGCCTGCTGATACCAAACAGGTTCTGCTAACGAGACATGAAGTTCCTTCGATGTACAGCGACCAACCAAAATAATCTCATAATCAGGATAACAACCATTCTCATGTTCATTGTCTGTCAAATCAAAGCCCTGTGGCATGATGTTGGATGTGATCACCATTTGGAGAACTTGGTGAAATTGTTCTGCTAGTTCATCATCAGGAAATGGGCTTCTTGTGAGTGGAACATGAACGGCCTCATGTGTGTGCCCTAGTGGTTCATCAGCAACTGCATTGTCATCACAGTATTCAAAGGAATCTTCTTTATCAGCCATGTTTTCAGTCCCTGACTGATAAACTCCAAATAGCATTTGACCCAGAAAATGCATGTCCTAAATGTAAGAACAGCCATGTAATCACAAACATAATCCGATATGAGGCTTACCATAGGACTTTTGTTATTCATGCTGCTAAGTGGATGGCAATTCCATTTGCCCCAGAAGTTGGCACAATCCTGATTAACCTCCATCAAAAACAAAAAATGAAGTAACCAGATGTGTGGCAGTTGCTGCACATCAAGCATGTGGAGTCGCTCTAAGCAAGTGAAGAATGCACACCATTGGCAGGCAAACTGGGACCTGACCTCAACCCATAGCTGCTCAATGCATGTGTTATGAGTGGATCTAGATATCATTAGTACATATGAATGTTCTATGGCGAGATTACCCCATATAAATGATGCTTGTTGAGGCCCATTCTTTATAACCATGTATGTTGCAATGGCAACATTCTTTCCACTGCGATCTCTGCATGTGTGTGAGGGTAAGCCATATTCATCCACAGTGGACTTGAAGAGGTTGAGCACTGTAGTTGACTGGTTGTTGTCACTTGCATGTAAAGCAGTTACCTGTGGAAGATCAGTCAAGAATGGTTAAAGCTTCAAAGGGGTCAGCAAACTGTTCAACAAAAGCTGTCAATTATTCCATTGGTAACGATACCCCACCAGATTAACTTGTGATGTCCATCAATATGCCAAATGGCATTTGGTCGCTTGATACAGTACTGACATCTGCACTTCACCTTGTGATTACACAAAATCTGTCCAAGACAATCAACTCGATGCATAGACTGTGTAATTCAACGATACTGTAGGCACACTCTGTGCTGCCACAAAAAACCAACTATATACCATACTTGTTAGAACCAGGGTCTCCGGGAGGTAACTCTGGAACTTTGGAGTTCGAGCAGGACTTGGCTTCACCGTATGTGGTGTGCCCTTGTCACAACTCCAGGGGTGTTCTGTAATTTTGGAACAGGCGGAAGAAGTCAGATTGGCCTTGTTGCAAGCAACAAAGGCCGAGAATGGTTCAGAAGAGAGTCTTAGAGACTCAAGGGGGTCAGGGTGAGCTTGGGAGACTGTCCAAGTCGATATTCAAACTGGAGTATCTTACTACAAGTGCGGGGACTTTATATATGGGAGTAGAACATAGGTCTTACTAATAGTCCGGAGTGCAGATGCTAGGTGTACCAGAGCTGTGCTCCTAAGCAGGCACAGGGATGGAGGGTGAACTGGGACGAAACTAGTGGCTATGTACTGTAAGCGTAGAATGGAGCATAACACTAAGAACAAGGAATGCTAAATACAGAGGGTCTGGGGTGTCAGGAATGTGGACTCATCGAGAATGCACCGGAGGTCGCAGGAAAGGTGTCCGGAGTTGTCCAGAGTTAAGTCTGGAGTCCTGGATTCAACAGATATGACAGAAACACTATGCATCCATGGTGTTTGAAATCAACACTGGTGGCCCTATGCTCCCAGGTAAGCAAATTAAATCTGAGAACTACCATGGTGAGCATAATTCTACTATTCACCCTGCTCTGCTGATATTTTCCTGCTTTGTATGTTACCAGTTCATGGTGAAGTCACCATTGACTCTGAATCTTGTGATGCCCAGACTACTGCCAGTAACTCATTGACCACACTTCCAGATTGTCGACCCTCTGCTTTACACCCAACCCACAGGCCCACTCGAAACCCTTGGGCATAGTTAGAGAGGCAGGCTTGTATGGTACTACTCACCACTGTTGAACTTCATCCATCCTATTACTACCTAATCCTCTGCTTACTACACATTCACTCATTTAGTAGACCATTCCTTAATGATTCCCATGTCATACATGACCATTTACACAGAACATACTTACTACCAGTTCTCATTCTTTCTAGCCTGTCATTTGAACTTGGAATGATAAATCAAATGTGACCTACAATGGTCTAATGTGCTCACTGTTTTCCTAAAGTTGTACTTTGCTTATTGACTGAAAAGTTGCGCTCTGCCCAACTCGACCGAAATGTTGCACTCCAAACTCAAAATAGTTGCGCTCCATCTCAAAATAGTTGCGCTCCGTCTCAAAAATGTTGTGCGCAGAATGAAAGTGCATTTGGACACTCATACTCTTAGGGTACATATAAGGATATATGGGCTGTTATTATTTTTCACTATATATGGAGCCTGTTATGCTACTCAATCTTATGACTGACTGCCATGGCTATTCAGTCATGTGATATAATTCTCACAATCCCATCAATTTTCACCTCTTTACTTTTTCATTGTCATCATCAAGTCATCATGTATGGTCACCCATATATGTATGTGTTCCACATGCATGTAATAGTGCAACATGCATGTAATAGTGCAAAAGATGCCACCTTATTTTATCCTTACTCTTAGTTTCTTCACTGCTTCTCCTTGTTGAGCCAAACCATGGCATGCTTGGTCACTGCCTTTACCCCTTCTTTAGCAGCCTTGTTGAGCTAAATCATGACATGCTTGGAGCCCTTTAATTTTTTCTCTCTCCCTGTTCAGTTCAACCATGGCACACTTGGTCACCACCTTTACTCCTTCCTTAGCAGCCTTGTTGAGCCAAACCATGGCATGCTTGGAGCTCTTTAATTTTTTTCCCTTCCTGTCAAGCCAAACCATGGCACACTTGGTTAATACCATTACCCCTTCCTTAGCAGCCTTGCTGAGCCAAACTATGGCACACTTGAAGCCTTTTAAAAATTTTTCCCTCCCTGTTGATGTTATGCGGAGCACAAACACTGAAGCCGAGCGACTAAAGGCTTGCCGTAAAGCCTCGCAGAAGAGATGAGAGCGAAGGAATACACTTATCGTCCAAGGTTTTAACCCAAGGAACAAGTGGCCAAAGCTGGGGATACCAGCTGAGGACGCACCCTTTATATATTGCAGAGGAACGCGCACAGACCATGCTGTGCTACAGATAAGGTGTGAATAGATACTATATATGGTAAGTGATATCCCACGAGTGTGGGAGAGTTCTGTGATGTGGAAGCGTAGCGACGGTAATTAAAGGAGTGAGGTGACCACGTGTTATGATGTCATACAGTGGCTCAAAAAACTGTCCGGATGTTTGCCTATTTTGCACTAAATGCAATATCCTGTGAGAACCACTAACCCTAACCCTATTATGTAAGTGTACCAAATATAGTACTAACCCTTGGCTATCT
>JBBPKS010000224.1:0-16638 GCA_038089355.1 Pulveroboletus ridleyi | reverse complement strand
CTTTTGGTGGCCCCTCCTTGTCGATGACGTCAAGTGGTATATCCGTACTTGTCACGAGTGCCAAGTCCGGCAGACGCAAAAGCTTCACATCCCGCCTACCATACCTGTCGTCAGCGGCCTATTCCACAAGGTTCACATCGACACGATGGTCATGCCCTGATCCAGTGGCTACAGGTTCATCGTCCAGGCCCAGTGCGCTCTCACTGCATATCTGGAGTGGTGGATGCTGCGATCCGAGAACACGGCTGCCATCGCGTCATTTATTTTTGAGGACATTCTTTGTCGTGGGGAGCCGTATCCAAGCAACAGCCCCACTTTTATACAGGCAGTTGAGCTTTTGTCCACCTGGTACGGTATTAACCACATCCGGATCTCTCCTTACAACTCCCAGGTGAACGGGGTGGTCAAACGGCATCATTACGATGTCTGGGAGGCCATCGTCAAAAGTTCCCAGGGAGGGGAGGTGCGTTGGCCAGCCACTGCCCACTCAGTGTTCTGGGCAGAGCGCATCACGATTATGAAATCTACTGGGCTCTCGCCCTATTTTATGGTACACGGTGTCGAGCCGTTATTCCCTTTCGATATCGCAGAGGCAACGTTCCTTCTACCTGCTCCCAATGCTGACCTTGTCCCCACGTCCGTCCTGATCGCTTGGCAAGCTCGCCAGCTCCAGAAGCGTCAGGATGACATAGATCTTATCTGAGACTGTGTCATCACCACCTGGTATGCATCCGTCAAGCAATTCGAGGCGCAGTTCAAGAACCGGATCCGCGACCAGTCCTTCAAGCCGGGTGATCTCGTCCTGGTCCGCAACACACGGGTCAAGAAGGAGCTGAACCAGAAAACGAAGCCATGGTATCTCGGTCCAATGGTGGTCCTTCGCAGGACTGCTGGAGGGTCGTACCTGCTGGCTGAGTTGGACGGATCAATATCAAAGCTCAGGTACGCAGCCTTCTGGCTGTTGCCATATCACCCGAGAAGCAAGATATCTGTCCCAGTAACAGATCTAACCGGACTCGACAACAACGACCTCGACGAATATCCGGCCGAAGAAGACTTGGAGCAGAGCAGTGAGGAGGAAGACAAATAGTCAGACTCAGACTCGGACTCGTTTCTTTTATTTCATCATCACACCACTGCGTATACGTTTTACCCCGGGTTTTGTCCGGTGATCTCATATCCGAACAATTGTCGCTGAATCAACATAAACAGACGATCATACGATAGATTCTATACATCTTACTTTTCCCGCTCTCACCGTCCATCTAACAAAATAAAAACAGAAAACATAAGAAAGACATAAAATATAAAAAACATATCCATATCCATATCTGTTTCTCTTGGTCTCCTGCTAAACCTACTTAGATATTTGTTTTCTTGCGCGCATAGAGACCGAGCACATATTTTGACATTTTGTTTAGAATCCGGTTGTATCCGGTACCCGGGTTTATCTGTGCAGGGGAAGAAGCAGAAGCAGTCGACGAAAACAAGTCGGGTGGTACCCCACACTAAATCTTATCTTATCAGTGTTTGATTTCCGTTATCTCTTATCTCTTATCTCTATTTCATCTTATCTTATCTTGGACTTATCGCTCTCCTTTCGTTGCTTAGGGATGGTACCGGCTCGGACACGGACGTGACACAGACACAGGACCAGCAGCGGATACATTGTGAGAAGGAAAGAGATACTAGCTACGACGAACCGAGTCCCTACCATCCACCCAACACTGCCCTCACTATTACCAGCTCGCCTCGCACCTCATCGAAGACAGCTGCAGCCTCCTGGACTTGAGCCACCGCTCCGTGGGCTCGGGCTACCACTTCCTGGACTTGGGTGCCCGCTTCTTCTACTTGGGCCCACGCGCGGAACAACTTGTTCTCCAAGAGGGTGATGGTCCGTAGACCTGCTTGGCACACCTCTGGATCGATGTCGCCGCCGCGTGGTCACCACTCCCTGTTGGAGGGACCTGGGATGTCGGCCCTCTCATCTTCGTGCTCACTGTCGGTGACTTCGATTGTCCGTGTTGGGACCCGGTTTCGACGAGGGCGAGCGATGGGAGCTTCTAGAATAAACAGTCAGTGACAATGCCGGACTCTTGACACGACTCACCTTGGGCCTTGCCCTTTCCTTTCCAGTCCTTGGACCCACTTGCTTTGACCATCGTCTTCGCCTTGGCCTTGGTTGTGCAGCCGCCTGACTTGTTGCATCTCGACTTGAGGTGCGTGCACCTCTTGCAGGTGTGACCTTCGACTCCACAACACTCGTGGTTGGACCGTGCGCAGGGTCCGCATGGCTCGTCGTGCACGACGGATCCTGCGTGCATGTCGGCCTTCTTGAGGGGCTGAGCGTGCGCATCTTCTCGCTCTTCGTCATTGACAGGAAGTCGTCGCTGGAAGTTCGTCAGCAGGATCCATACAGTCAAGACCTTACCACGCACCTTTACTCGCCTCGTCAGTATCTCGACGATGACCATTTGTCGCCTTCGCTCCGACTCGGGATGTGTTTCCGCGTCCGACACCAGGTTTGCTTCGGGTGTGTCCCTGGTTTCTGCGGTTACTTGGGCCCGTTCTGCCTCCTCTTCTTGGGCCTGCCATGATGCAGCCTGTTGCTCGTCGTCCTGTTGTTTCTGACAGTTGGCTTCCTCAGCCTTCCATCATTTGGCGGTGGCGTTGGCTTCCTGAATGGCGGACATGACGCTGTTCCCCAGCAGAGCTTCGACCCCTTGTTGCCGGGCATCGCATAGGCAAGTGAGGGTGTTGGACTGTCAAGCAATTAGAAGCACATATCATATCACGAATTGGGTGATGCACCATTGTCTCCTCCCATTCCTTAATCCACATCTGCTGCTCCTCGGCCAATTCCTCCTTATCATCCGGCATCGGTTTTGCTACGATGAGGATGCGTTCATTCGCGGCCTTCAAGCCTTGACGGGCCATGGTTTGGGGATCGTCCTCAGGGAGGGGTTGCGAGAACGTGAGGAGCTGGTCAGCTGTGGACATGTCGTGGTGGATGGTGTAAAAAGTCCTAGGATGGTTGTGGTGGGAGACAGAGAGAGTTGTGGTTCGTTACGTGATGTGGTGGACACTTAGCGTGATCTGCTCGCATTGTGCCGGCTATTGTTGGACTACCGAGGCGCGTCGTTCCCACGGTCACGTGCCTGACTGGGGACAGTCAGCATTCAAGTCCCCCGCGAATGTAGGAGCCTGCAGCCTCCTACGGTTGTAGGTCATACTTTTCAGCTCTTCCACGTGTCCATCAAGCGTCCCATCCATGTCTTGTGTCCGTCCGTACCATCTCGAGGTCAGTCTGTTTCGTATTTCGTTCATCCGATTATCTGTACTGTCTATCCGGTTCTGGTTTGTATGTATCCGTTTCATCCAGTCTGGTTCCGTCTACCGGATTGCATGTCCATGTCTATCATTTGTCAGTTCTGTCATCTACTTATATCTTGTTTGACTTTTGACTACGATATTTTTGTTTCTTGTCATCTTCTGCCTAGACTCGAGTGTCCCTTCATAGGGCCTCGGGCGTTGTCATAGCTACAAAGTCCAGGGAAATGCCCAGACTATAAATATCTTGTATCGAGATCTTGAATCTCATCAGTTGGCACCCACTGGTCATCTCTCTATCGTCGGAAGTCCTGCTCCTCGTCATCGAGATCGTTCTCAACACCGTTTTTCTTCGTCATCGTCAGTATCCAGGTCCTCGTCCTTGACCCCTTGTTCATATCTGGCCCTTGTCCTTGGCCGGGTTTCTCCCCTATCATCGTCAATCTCACTCAGCTTCGTCAATTTCACTCATCTTCGTCAATTTCCACTCGTCTTCATCAGTTTCTCTTCATCTTCGTCAGTTCCATTCGTCTTCGCCCCCTATCGCTCTCGATCCGGTCCCATCCGTGACCACACCCGTGCACACCCAGTCCTCACTGTCGACCAGATTACTATTTTCCTGTCCGGAATACCGTCCGGAACCATCTCATCTTGCTCTCGTGCACTGAGGTTGGTCGTAGTTGTCTGTCCTCGGTACTAACCCTTCACAGGACCCCTTGGGACGAGGATACTCAACCCCACTCATATCACCCTACACCCACCAACCATCTTTCAGCGTATTGCTTACATTCGTCAACGAGCGGGATTTGGTGGTTCACCTCCCACAGTGGGGGGAATGCTTGTTTCACTCCTTCCAGTCGACTTTTGTATTTCTGGAACCATTGGTTCCATAGGTAGGGTATATCCTCCTCACGTAATCTCATGACTGCAAGCTGCAGTCATTTTTTGTTCATACTTTTTAATTTTATAGTTTTCGTACTACTCCCCCTCCCCTCCTTTGAGCCCTCATGAGATGTTGACACCGTTGTAGGGCGTGAAAGTCAGTGGGAGATTGGGGTGGTGCTGGGGCGATGGATGCCCCTAGCACTGGACAAGGATTCGTCCAGAAGGGGGATGGTAGTGCCCCCCACAATCCATGAGTTAGATGCAAAGTTGACAATGGTGTGATGTTGTCATAGGAAGGGTATTCCCAGGATACAATCATAGTGATCAATATTGGCTACATCAAAATATGTGTGGGCGGTAAATTCACCAATGACAACAGAAGAATCACCCCCATGGGTGATCTTTGAGCAGCTGCCTATGCAGCCCAGTTGCAGTGTGAGCTGTTGTGTGAGGGGGTATACCTCCATCCAGGTAACCTTCACAAATGTGGGGCTCACGAAATTGCCGGTACTACCAGTATTGATCATCATGTAGGCCAGACACCCGTTGAGGGTGATCTGGGCCATTGCACACATGCACAGTGCTGGTGCAATGACTGGTCACATACCAGGGTTATCCCCAGGCCCCATCCATGTATGCATCACATATCTGAAGGAATGGGGGTTAACTTCCCCCATCACACTTTGGCATGCTACATCGAGCACGGCCAACCGCACCTGCATGAGATCAGGTGGTCTGTCCTGTGGGATGACCATCGACCTGTATGCGGTCTCGACCACTAGGTCATCCAGATACATCCTGATCAGGAGTGGGGATTGCTCTATAAGCTCCTTTACAATGATATCGTATGATGTGGCGACCTCCTGCCCAGTAAATGAGGCACGTGGGCATGCCCATACTGCCTCGGATCTGAGGTTCCAAGCAAGGAACACTTGGTATCCCTCCAAAATGCAAATTTGTTTCACAAGTTCAGCTATCGCTGCATGGACATGGTTGATATCAAGGCCATGTCCTGTCATTTGTGCGCAATTGCACTTATCCCAGCCCCGGTTGTACTCCCGTCAAGCATGCTCCAACAGGTATGACTGGGCTATGCTCAGTGAGGGATCTCCCTCGTTGATATCAGCCGTGATATGAGCGATACATTGCTGACATTCAAGGCAGTCACTGCCCTCATGGATCACCCCGTATATCAGGGATCATGTCCATCTCAGCCAGGAGTCCTCATCCCCTTGTAGTCCAAGGCCTGAAGGGGGTGAATCCCCATTGGCAATCTCCATTGCTGTGCACTGCACAGACTGGTCATCATCCAGCGGGTTGTGCATGGCACCCAAGTAGGCGACAGGTTCATCATCTTCTTGGATGTCTGAGCACTCTGAATACAGCTCAAAGTGGTCATTAACTGCTTGGCCTTCATTGGCAGGGTCATCATCAGCCCCCTCAGTAGCCTCTGCTACATGTCCAGGGTTGACAGGGGCCACTACCTCATTGTTGAGTGCAGTATCAACATTGTCGGTTGGGGGTTCATCCCCCTCATCTTCTTGTATGTCTACAGCATACAGTTGCGGTTTTCCCACTGGTGGTAGGTCTCTCTGTGGTTGATCGCACTGATTGGCCATATGGCCTTCCTTACCACAACAGAAGCAGGTGATACCCTGCATTTTCCCCTTATCTAGCAGTTGATACCGTCCTTTCGTCTGGGTTGTCAGATCCTTTGACTGGGGAGCACCCACTCCCGCCTTGCCCAGGCTTATAGTCTTGGGTGAGTTGGCTGTCCTTCGATGGAACAGCATGTTACCATGACGCACAAATTTGTGTGTGTCACCCGAGGTCCCATCGACCCTCTTCCCCTGTGGGTACAAACCACTTCATCCTTGGGAGGTTTTCCCCCCAGAGCCAAAGTGGCTTGTTCTCATATGCAGGCTGATAGCCTTCTGGGCAGTTTCCATTCACCAGACCTTCTCAAGGATTTCCTCAATGCTAGAGTGCTCAGCAGATATACCATGAGCCTTGAAGATACTATGGATAATTGTATGGGGCAACCCATGGAGGAACTTCCTTCTGAACAAATAATCGTCTGGGGGCTGTACCATCCGGTATGCACAATACCTGAGATCATTGTAGAAGGTGAGGACCCCCTTCTCAGGGGAAAATCTCGTGTGGTCATACTGGTCTGCTGCATTCTGCACTAAGACCTCATGCATGAAGTGTTTAAACAGCCTGGTGATCAGGTCCTTGAAGGACCAGAACCAGGTCACTCAATCTGGTGATTCGACCTCCTGGTCGTACCACTAGGAGGCTAGGTCCTCCAAGTACAACCCTGTGTACAGTACACAATCTTCATTGCGATCTGGTCTGGTGACCTTGAATGTATGGAAGTACTTCAACAACTGGCTCAGCCAGTTGTCAAACTTCTCAAGGTCATCCTGACCTCCGTACTTCCCTGGTTTGGGCGGATTCATCGCCTTCACCTCAGGACCTACTGGGCTGGTCGGTCGCCCAACTTGTTCCCATATACGCTGCATGTATCACTGCTGCATGTAATCCATGTAGCATGCGTTACCAGGGGTGAATCCCCTGAGATAATTCTGATGATGAGGTCGTCTGGCAGGCTCACCTCCACCACTTCTCATGTCGGATTGGCCATTGGATTGGCCATTGGATTGACTACCATCATCCAGATTCCCTGGATTATCTGGGTCATTTGGAGGTCCCCCATTGAGGGGTCCTCCCCATGGAGGGTCACCCTCCTCTGCATCATGTCGCCTATGAGGCTGTTCCTCCTGGCATGGGGCAGGTAGTCGGCCCTCATTGGTGTCATGACCACAATCTCCCTGAACAGGTCCATTACTGGACAGTCAGCCATTCCCTGCAGCATTATTCGCTGCTACAGTATGGTCTCATGCTATTCAATGCAGGAGGGCTCTTTCCCTCTGTCCCAGGGTGCCATAGAGATGGCACATAATGTCGGAACCCCAACCCAAGAGGTATGCTGGTCAATTCGGCATATTAGGGGCAAGGCCCCATTCTGTTGTCATGTGACTGGCAGGGGCACTTTGGCTACAGGACGTTGCCGTCCCTTGCCTCACTGGGCCGCCTGCCTCACTATGGGACATGAGGTCTGTCTTGATGGGTACCGGCCTTATTGCCTGGTCGGATATCCCATCGTCATTTGCGAATCTTCGTCGCAATCATTCCAGCATCGCAGCATTATGCTGCCCAGGATTTATCCTGTGATTGTGGAACCCCTTGGGTCCCACATTGTACCTCAACCATTGACATTGCACGTCCATGAGGAACTTGTCAATGGTGGCGAGGGCCATTCTGAGATCAATGGGTACATCTCCCTCGGATTGGTCCCTCAGTGGGGGCAACATGCCCCCCATGTAGGCCTGTATGATTGGGCTCTTGGCCCTTGGGCCTGGTGATGCCTCCAGCAAGGTCAATGAACAGTTGATGTTCTTGGGTTGCAGGGTTAATGGGCTCATGAGGGCAGGGTCAGCTTCCACTGCCCTTCCACTGCTGTCCTTGACACTGCTCAGCGTCTGGGAGGCCTGTGCCTCCTCTGCTACTGCTGCGCCAGGCCCAGGTTCTGTGCTCGGTCCCAGCATCTGGCCCATTGTCGGGGTTTTTACCACCTTCTTGACAACCTTAGGATCCCTCAGGGTTTCCTCGGGAGTCCTGGGTGGTCATGAGCTACCCATTGAGGGGTTTTCCCCTCGTCCTGATGGTCTGGTTACTGTCGACTTTGCTTGGCTGCGGGTCACCATGCAACTCATCATGAATACACATTTTCGCACTTCAAAAATTGTAAGAGTTTGTTGTATTGGGTGCTCTGCACCCTGTCCTCACTCCTTACTCACATTGGTGAAGTGAACCGATTGGTATTCACAGATGAGTATGTAGGAGTAGTGTATGAGGAGTGGCCCACCACCAGGGCGGGCCCCTCCTTTTTCTATCTACATACTGTGCATGTGATTACAGTGTATCACATGCACTCATAAGTACGTGGTAAGGGGTTATTACCCCATATAGTACATACAGGGGCTATTGCCCCTTACACGTCGTCAGTCCCTTCATATCTGAGCCAATGCACCAAGTACAGGAGTTGGCAATGATGCCTTCTCCAATCGATCTTGGAGTCTAGGATCTCTGTGATCTCATACTCGGGTTCTCCATCAACCTTGATTGGAGGTGGCAGAGGTTGGACACGGTTTGGGATGGAGTTTGGAGTGGAGGGTTCTAACTGCAAGATGTGAAATACTAGGTGTATGGATTTCATAGAGTCAGGTAATCGTAAGGTAAAGGAGTGTGAACCTGGCTTAGCAATGATAGTGAAAGGTCCTAAATACATATCTTTTGGAGAGTTTCTTGGAGGGTCTGGTAGATCAGAGGTACTTTGCCTTGAGGTATACCTGATCTCCAATAGTGAAGTTCGGAGCTGGAGATCTTCTCATGTCTGCTGGTCCTTGGTAGCGTTTCTGCATTTCCAGCATCTCTGAATGGAGGAATTCATGGAGTTGGTCCAAGTCCGTAATGTAGGACTGGGCCACGGAAGAGGTGAGAGTGGTATCAGAGTTGATGGAGAGGTTCGGGTGGTAGCCCTAGTTGGCGAAGAAGGGGGATATGCCGGTGGTAGTGCTAGGCACATTGTTGTAAGAGAATTCTGTGAGTGGAAGGAGTTCTGACCAGTTGTCTTGCTGATAGTTGCAGTAGATCCAGAGGTATTGCTCGAGGGTTTGGTTGGCGTGCTCTGTCTGACCATCTCCTTCAGGGTGGTATCCTGGGGTGAAATGTAAGTGCATGTCGAGAGCTTTACCTAGTGACCGGAAGAAGTGTGATATGAACTCAGAGCCCCGGTTAGAGGTGACATGGGAGGGGACTCTGTGTTTCAAGAAGATGTGGAGGAGGAACAGCTTGGCTAGCTCAGTGGAGGTGATGGTGTTGTGAGTTGGGACAAAGATGACTTGTTTTGATAACCAATCTATGACAACGAGGATGGCAGTGAAGCCAGAGGAAGGTGGGAGCTGCTCAATGAAATCCATGAATATGGAGTTCCATGGTTTCTCCAGGACTGGGAGCTGCTTCAGGAGACCATATGGGCGATGTTGGAGGACCTTGGCTCGGGAGCATGTCGTACAGGAGGACACATAGTCCTTGACGAATGTCTGAATACTGCGCCAGGTGTACTCACGACGGATGAGTTCCAGGGTACAGTTCTGGCCGAAATGGCCTGCAGTAGGGTGGTCGTGGAAGGTCCAGAGAAGTCAGAGTTAGAGGTCAGCAGTGTCGGGGACATAGATGTGCTTGTCCCTTAGGAGGAAGCCTTCTGGGCTTATGGACCATCTCGGGTCATCTAATGACTCAGAGGTGAGGTGAGGTGATGCAACTGGGTTAGCAGGGAGGGAGGAAAGGATATCGAAGTGGACTTGTTTGGTGTCGAGTAAGACAGAGGCCCGGAGTAGCAGAGTCTCAAGGAGCATGGCTTGCAAGGATGTAGTGAGTTGCTCTGAGGTGAAGATGGGCCGGAAATTGTCAGGGTTGACACGAGCGAAGTCCCTATCCCCCCTCTTTAGGGTAGACATCCCAGCGTCTAGTCAGTGCGTTGGGCTTAGCTCTGAGCTTACCAGGACGATATTGGACTGCCATATTGAATTGGCAGAGGAACTCTGACCATCAGGCCTGGCGACATGTCAGGAGCTTTGTGGTGGAGAAATACTCCAAGTTCTTGTGGTCTGTGATTACATTAATGGGGTGGGTGGAACCCTCTAGGAAATGTCACCATGAGGAGAAGGCCTCGAAAATCGCTAGTAACTCCTTGTTGTGGGTGTCATAGTTCAATTCCGCTCCAGTGAGGGTACAGGAGTAGAACGTGACAGGATGGAGATCGTTTTCAGAGTTTATGGAGAGGATACTGGCAATGGTGTAGTCGGAGACGTCGGTCTCAACCGTAATCAGAGAATCAGGGTTCCAGTGCGTGAGCACCGGAGCTGTGGTAAACACATCCTTAAGACATTGGAAGGACTTATAACAAGTCTCGGAGAAGTCCCATGGAGCACTCTTGCAAGTGAGTTGGGTCAATGGAACCACAATATCAGAGTAGCCGTGAATGAAGTGGCGATAAAAGTTGGCGAATCCTAGGAAAGACTGGATGTCCTTGACTTTCCGGGGTTCCAGCCAATTTAAAATCGTCTGTATCTTATCCTTGGCCATGGAGAGACTAGAGGGAGAGAGGATGTATCCGAGGTATTTGACAGTGTCGCTGTGCCATTTGCACTTCTCAGGTTTGCAGTAAAGTCCGTTGGTGTGGAGACGCCAGAGGACTTCTCAGACATGCTTCTGATGTGAGGCGGGGTCAGCAGAGTAGATGAGAATGTCGTTGAGATATACCACTACGCTGACATCCAGCATATCAGCGAAGATGCTGTTAACGAAGTGCTGGAAGGTGGTGGGGGCATTAGTGAGTCCGAATGGCATTACTAGCCACTCTAAGGAACCATAGCGCTGTAGGAGCCTGTGGCCTTCTACGGTTGTAGGTCATCTTTTCTAGCTCTTCCAGGTGCCCATCAAGCGTCCTAGTCATGTCCAATGTCAGTCCGTGCTATCTTGAGGTCAGTTTACCTTGTTTCTCGTTTATCCGTTTATCCAGTCCATCTATCCGGTCCCAGACTCCTATGTATCCGTTTCATCCGGTCAGGTTCCATCTACTGGATCGCGTGTCCATGTCTATCATTCATCGGTTCTGTCATCTACTTATATCTTATTTGACTTTTGACTACAATATTTTTGTTTCTTGTCATCTTGCTGCCTGGACTCGAGTGTCCCTTCATAGGGCCTCAGTTGTTACCATAGATACAAGTCCAGGGAAATGCCCGGACGATAAAAGTATTGTATTGAGATCTTGAATATCATCAGTTTGGCACCCACTGGTCATCTCTCAGCATCCGAATCCCCTCTCCTCATCATTGTGACTGTTCTCAAAGTCATTTTTCTTCATCATCGTCACTATCCGGGTCCTCATCCTTGACCCCTCGTTCGTATCTGGCCCTCGTCCTTGGCCGGGTTTTTCCCCTTATCCTCGTCAATCTCACTCAGCTTCGTCAGTTTCATTTCCGTCATCGTCAATTTCCTGCAGCTTTGTCAGTTCCCCTTCGTCTTTGTCAGTTCCATTTGTCTTCGACTCCTATCGCTCTCGATCCGGTCCCATCTGTGACCACATCCGTGTGCACCCGGTCCTCATTGTTGACCGGATTCCTTGTCTCCTGTCCAGAACGCTGTCTGGAACATTCTCTTCTCGCTCTAGTGTGCTGAGGTCGGTCATAGTTGTCTGTCCCCGGCACTAACCCTCTACAGAACCCCTTGGGACGAGGAAACTCAACCCCCATACACATCACCCTACACCCACTACTTATCTTCAGTGCGTTTGGAACGATGTCTTCCACTCATCTCTGTCAGCAACATGGACCAGATGGTACGCATGCCAGAGATTGAGCTTCATATAAATCTTAGCTCCATTTAGAGCCTCAAGGAGGTCCGAGGTGTGTGGAAGAGAGTAGCGGTCCTTCTTTGTGATCTTGTTCAGGCCTTGGAAATCGATGCATAGTCGGAGGGAACTGTCCTTTTTTCAGATGAAGAGGATGGGTGCAGCATGAGGAGAGGTGGATTGGTGGATGAAGCTGATCTAGAGATGTTTGTCAAGGAAGTCCCGAAGGGCTCCCTGTTTGGAGGGCAAAATGGAGTAAAGGTGACCAATAGGAGGTTCAGCGCCTTCTTCAAGTTCAATCTTCAGATCGAACGGCCTGTGCGGAGGCAAGGTGTCAGCCTTGCCCTTACTGAAGATGTTCACAAATTCATGGTACTCCAGAGGAACCTTCGACAGGTCCAGAGGTTCTTTGGGCAGAGCGTCAACACACATAGCACTGCAACCGCAGATGGAATGGAGGGAGAGGGCAAAGGGTGTTGAACCTTCAAGCTTGCAGGCCTGGTGAAAGGCGGCAGCATTGATGAAGGAGACTGGAGGGGACCAAAGTCCGGGTGCTGTGGGAGAATCTGGGGGTTCCGGTGAAGGTTCACATGGAGGAGTTGGAGGAGTGTTGGAGCTTGACTCCAGAGGGATGGAGGACGATGTCAGGGTTGGCAAACCTGTGGGGTCAGTTCGGAATGAGATGCTGTTTGTAGCCCAATCAATCAATGGATTGCAATAGGTGAGCCAGCAATGTCTGAGAACTATACGACACGAGGGATCCAACGAGGTAACATAAAATGTTTCAGAGGTGGAAGCTCCCAAAGCGAAGGACAATCAGAGATCTATAGCAGAGGAAATAGAAGAGGCAAAGGAGCCATCGAAAAGGTGAAGGGAAAGCATAGGGACAGAGTACATAGGTAACTTATTTTTATCTACAAAGGCAGAGTCTATAAAACAATGAGTAGACCTGGAATCTATGAGTAATGGTACATTGGAGATGGAAAAGTTGGGGAGAGAAACTATCAGACAGAGGGAGTTTGGATCTGAAAGAGAGGACATATTGAGACAAAGTATTGGAGGAGCACAGCTGTCAGGCTCAATGTGACTCCCAACCTGTGCTGTAGGGGAGTCGCACTCTATTTTTTCGCTTCCAAGGAAGCAGAGCAGGGGGCCAGAGCAGGGGTTGTTGCAGCTGCTCAAGCCTTTGCAGCCCTAGAGGTGCTCTTCAGACATTCTTTTGCGGAGTGTCCAGCAAGGCTGCAGAAGAGGCACAAGCTGAGCTTCAGATGACACTGTCACTCCTCAGGGAGGAGCTTGCTGTCCTTGCCCAACTTGGTGGAGATCAAGTCTGTGGAGGCGGACTTGGTCCCACTCTTCTTGTTGACAGAGGAAGAAGAGGAGCCCTTGGATGACTTGTCCTTAGGCTTACTGGAGGTGGAGGTAGAGGTGGCACCAGACAAGCTGTCCTTGCCAGAATTGGATGATTTGGAGGCAGATGTGGAGGTGCTGGAATTCAACCTGGAGGCCTTGGTTGCGTGGGCAATTTCATCCTTGCATTCCCAATACCAATGGTCAATCTGCTGGGCGAGAGTGTGAAGTTCGTGGATGTTGTCAGGTTTGCCTTGACGAGCAAGCTTGTCCTTGATGCAGTCCAGGAGGCCAGAGTAGAAGCTTCATTAGAGAGCTCCTTGGCCCCAGTCTCGGACCTGGCTGGTGAGTCGATTCCACTCAACAATGTACTTGGAGATGCACTGCAAGTTGCGCATCTGGAGACACTCAAGCTGGGCCTCGGCATCTGCAACAGGGTCATGAGGTCTGAAGTTGGATTGTAACTTGTATAGGAAGGTATGCCAGCTATCCATCCACGTGGGTTGGAGGCCTGACACTTCCAGTCCAAGGAGGTCCAGCTTGAAGTACTCGAGCACAGTCCCCTTGAGGTAGGACTGAGTGAAGGTTACCTTGGTCCAATCCTTGCAGTAGGTCTGGGAGTTGGCCTGGAAGTGGAGTTCACACTGGACAACAAACGGATGGAGTTTCTTTGGGTCCATCCCATCAAACCGGTTGGATTCCCAGACCTTGGGCTTAGAGCCTTCGGCTTTCCATCGTCAGAGTGCTTGGCAGGTCATCCCCTTGATGGCATTGGCAAGTTGGGTGAAGAGTTCATAGGTGAGAGGGACTTGGTCGTGTTCTTCGTCTTCGGAGTGATTTTCATTGGGGAAGTGCCTGGCAGAGGAACTCTGGTCAGAGTCCACATCGGAGGAGCTAGAGGAGTCATTTCCACCTGGGTCGTCCCCATTGCCCCTTCTGCATGAAGGCATTGGGGTGCCGGGTCAGACTTGGACAGATTCCTCATCATCCCATTCCTGAGAACCCATTGGGGGAAGTTCAGGGCTGAGAGTAAGCAGAAGAGATGTTAGTGGGGACAGGGATTGTCTGCTACGCACCTCGGAAATGGAGGGTGCAGTGACCATGGTGCATGTGGAGAAGCTTTGAAAGTCTCCAGGGACCCCACAAGAACTACCAAAGGCAGTCTGCAGGACCTGCTCATGCTGGGAGGTTCGTCTTGTGTGCGCAGACATAGGATTTGTCAGAAAGGGTGAACCTTGACAAGAGGGAGTATGAATATACTGTTAAGTCTGGGTCCTCTGGACTCTGTTACGAATCCCCTTGCACCTAACTTTTATTCCCACACTCCTTCCATCACTTTCCTTTTTCTCTCCGCTCCTTCAGTCACGTGACCTCCACGAGGCCGATCACATGACCAGTCACGTGCTATGACATCATCCGTCACCTGATGAGTCTAGCCTATGACATCATGCCTCATGGTTGCCACCTGGCAAACCCTAGACTACCCTAGACCCTCAATCCCCATCGGATCTCCACGGCAATCCTGCCACCTCCTAGATCTCCCGATCCGATCTAATCTCCCCTATGTATCCATTAGTACATATTGGATCTTGATCCCGATCCCCGGATCTCCGATCCTATCTCCTAGGACTACGATCTAGATCTCAGGGCTCGCCTCCTTGCAGCCTGACCTCTTTAATCTCCGTCCTTCCATTCCTTCATTACGCTTACCGTAGTTACGTTCCTTACCATGTATAGTAGTGTACTGCTTGGTCTGTGCGCAGACCCAGGCAATATATAAGGCCAGTGGCCTAAAGCCGGGAACCCCAGCTTTAGCCACTTGTCGATTGGCTCCTCCTCTGTCTGCTAAGGGCTTGGCCTTCGGGCCTCGTCCCTCGTCCCTCATGAAGGCTCTACGACGGTTCCTGCTCCGGCTAGCCCACAACACGGGCATTCCTTCTTTCTGCCGGGTAACTCCGTCATCAGCTTTCCTTTCTCTAGGGTTATGGTTTGGTCCAGCCGACAGTTAGGTTCAGTTCCCCGGTGAATGCAGCGAGTCGTTCACAACAAATCTCATCAACCATAGGATTGGCCTGTTTTCCATCAGCATCTTTCTTCTGCGCAAGCATCTGCACGACCACATCCATTGTTAGAGGCAGCTTCGATAAAACTATCATCACTTGGATCTTGTCAGGTATCTCATATTTGGCAGTTCTCAACTTCATGAACTGATTCTGAAGGCATTGAAATGCCTGCGAAGGATGACTGTTGGGAGGGACCTGAACATCTATTATGGCCTTGAACTCCGCGTGTGGGAGGCCAGATGTAGAGTAGTCGCTCTTGAGAGTGGTGAGTAGGTCGAAAGCAGTGCCATGATGAGAGTATTTGATCTGGAGGACGTTGGTCATGTTGAAGGTGATGGTGCCAAGAATGCGAGTATTCGCCTCACTCCAACAAATATAAAAATTTTGGGTTTCCATGTTATCAAAGCCATTGGGGCCAGGAGGAGAGGGTCCAGGCAACGTTGTGCACCACATGCTACCAGTTGAGTTGAGATAGGCAAGCATGGCTGGCCACCAGGTGGCATAGTTCTGCCCATTGAAAAAGGGGAGACGGGAGGAGGTCGAGTTGTTATTATTGAAAGATGACATGGTTCTGGATGGGCAAAAAATGCATCAGAATGACATAGATTCCCCCTATACCTAGTGATGATGTAGCCATAGATGGTGCAAACAAGTGCTAGAATATGCTCAAGCGGCTAGATGCAGCTCAGTGGGGGTGAATCCACTAATGCAAACTAGCGCTTGAATGCGCTCGAGCAGCTGAATGCAGCACAGTGGGGGTGAGCCCACTGGTGCAAACGAGCACTCATTTATGCATAAGACAACACTGCAACCAGAGTAGCTAGCAGCCATAAAGGCGCTTTGCTATTGGTGCAAACTGTTGCTTGTTTGCACTGAGCTTCAGGTCTAGCTAAATCAACTCAAGCGCAGCCACTAGGGCACAGCATGAGGATCTGCTGCTGAGCCAGGGCTCATAACCTGTTGAACAGGCACATTACAAGCTACAGAGGTTAGGCTAGTAGGACTTACATGAGCACAGCTGATTGGTTGATACATTCACACAAGGTAGTGGTAGTAGATCAAGAGATGATTCAAACTCAGACGACTGAGTTCAAATGTAAGTACAGCTGAGGTAATACACTATACTAGGTAAACTACTGTACTCTACTGTAGAATGGGGCTGGAACAAGTCATAGCTCATTCAACATCCAGAAGTTGGGAACAGAGCCTGCTTGCTCCTGCTGAATGAATGCTGTTGGTAGTGGGAGGTGCTTGGTGCTGTCTTGCTCTTGGACAAGAGGGATGTGTACTTGTTGCTAAGCATAGCTAGCTTATTGCTGAGCTGCAACACATTGACAGGGTGTCAAGTGTGCGACAGAGAGGATAGGTGGGTGCTGTTAAATGGGTGTCAAGGCTTTTTTTTTTTTTTTGGAAATGTCGCAGTGTGGTTTGCAATTGGTTAAGGTAGTTGGGGGGGGGGGGGAAGGGTTGGGGTTTTTTTAAAAATTTTGGGGGGAAATTTGGTTACCATGAGTATTAAAAATTTAT
>JBBPKS010000223.1:0-16670 GCA_038089355.1 Pulveroboletus ridleyi | reverse complement strand
ATTATTATGCACGCTTCAGGGCATAACACTTGCATTGCCAATGCCCTGGCTTGTCACAGAAGGCGCAGGGAGAGGATGGGTTGCAGTGGCAGCCAGGGGTGGATGCAGACAGTGCAGAGCTGTCCGGAAGGGCGGAGATATCGGGGCGGGGCCAGCAATTGAGTTCCTCGGTCTGGAATGCTGCCTTGACCTTGACCTTGTCGAGATCCGTGAGTAGGGCAAGAGACGAGGTGAAGTTTGCATATTTGGGTCCCAAGGCATGCATCATGGCCATGCAGCTCAGTTCTGCGTCAGAGGTAGTCAAGTCGAAGGATGAGGGGCACAAGCTGCTCCTGGATTCTGGCCATAGCTTGCTCGACTCGGGCACTAAGGGCTGGTAGGGTCTCATCTGCACGCTTCCTGATTGAGAAGAACTCTTCATAGGCTACAAAGCATGTGCTGGCCTTCTGTTGAACAAAATGGGTCACCAGGGCCTTCCAAGCAGCAGTGGGGTTGTCCTGCGAGGCTTGAATGTGCACTTGCTGGTCTGGCATAAGATTTCGAGCACAGGAGGGCCTTCATCTCTTCACTCCATGTGGTATAGTTGTTGCTGTTAAGAGGCTGGATGTGGTGGTTGTGTTGTTCTAAGGCCATTGAGGCAGGGTGGGGTGCACGCAGGTGGATGTGACAGAGTTTGAAGAAGTGAAAATAAATTTGCCTAGGTAGTGTGAGCTATGAAGCGAGATTTAAAGTGCGGGGCTCATAACCTGTTAAACAGCTGAATCTGGCAGCTGAAGTCCAATGTCAGAGACTTTTAATTGATGTAGCTAGATGTGCACATACCTGGAGTCCAATATCAGAGACTAAAGAGTCCTGACATGGGACTCACAGGTTCTACTACTCTAAAGTGTAAACAACAATAAACAATAATAAGTTGCACCACACTGTGGCTTACATGTGTGCAATCACCAAGCTCAACACCACCATCTCATTAGATGAAAAGCACTTATGTTTTTTGGCAACACAATGTAGTGATGGCTGAACTCAAGCCTCAAGGATTTAGCCAGGAGGGTCTCAAAGCTTGTGGACAGGCTCATGTTGACAATCAACAGCAGCCAGGTCAGCTTTGCTTGCTTTCTGCCCCTGTAACTGATGAAATTGTACTAAAAAATTGAGTTGCAGATGCAGCAGTCTTGTCAGGCATTGTCCAATTAAGAAACAAATGCTGAGAAGACAACTCGGAAGTCCACCCATCAACACAGTTTCTCTTCACTCCTCTAGCATCTCGCATCACAAAGGATGTGCATCTGAATATGCTTTGCAGCATGACAGTCCTGAAGTACAGGCAGCCTCTACTGTTCTGTGTCCTTTGCTCACACATGTACACACCACAATCACCACACACATTGACTTTCCTGTGGACTGTGTCATCACAGAAAGAGCAGTACTCCTTGACAACCATGACAGGTTTTTCTATTTCACTACCATGATCTGCATCATCAAACCATCACCATCAATGTCTATGATAGCTGGCTCTGCCACTGCTGTGTTCCCCAAGTGTCTCTGACATGCTGTTATTGTCATTTCACATGATGCAGACCACCAAGCAGCCATCTGAGGAGGGGCTTAACAAGTTTACATGCTGTGATCTTGAAGCAGCTGGAACATGAAACAAAGCCACACCACTGAGCTTAATTTAAATTTGGGCACATTTTGTGAACAGACATGTGGTATGCCCCAAGACCCTATAACTTCACTTGGGACAGAAATAGCTTTGTCACCATGTAGTACAGACACTGAAAATGGAAAATAGCTATGTTGAGGGAGAGGGTGATGGAGAAAGTTCTTTTCAAGCTAAGTAATATCATCCCAGACATGTTTTGGCACGAATACCAGCCTTCTGTAAAGCAGGGCATTTTCATTCATGTCACAAAGGCTGCTATACCAGGTCTGGGATTTAGCTGGTCCATCCTGGACTTCCCTCTGCTGGAGCACAGCCTTGGTGTGAATGAGATGTTTCTCCCATTTGTGGAGGGAGTGGGAAAAGTGTTAAGCAGCTGAGTTGGGCAGCTGGAGTCCAATGTCAAAGACTAAGGAGTCCGGACATGGAACTCGCAGGTTGTACTACATTTGTGTATACATAACAATAAACAACAATAAGTACTAATATGACTGACATGACTGACAGTAGTGGTCAGTCACAATTAGTGTAGGTCACGACATGAGTGTAGTAGTCAGTCATGTTGAGAGTGTGTAATCACTAATCTCAACAAAAAGGTGAAAGGAGTGTTGGAGGTCTTGGCAAGGAGGACAGTTTCTTGATGAATGCCCTTTTGTATAATATGCAAGAGTAGCTTTTCAGTTTTCTTACTGATGATGAGATTGTTGAGCTTGGTGATTGCACACCATGACTGACCACACACTGATCGCTAGGATCCATGTAATTTCCTTGAATTGTGAGATTGAAGAAAGAGAGTTCAGCATATAGCTGCTGTGCAAAGGAATTGCCAAGGGTCAGATATTCCCACTTGGGGAACTTGTGAATGGCAAATGGAAATACAAGATTGATAGATTGCTTGATAGCAATGATCTCCTTAAGGCAATCATGGGTTTTTGAAGTGAAAGCAGTGAACATAACCTCACCCACCCACTTTGGGATTGTATGGTGTTTTCTACTTGCATTGATCTCAATTGTGAGCTGGAAATCAGGGATAACTTTCCTAAGATTCTGCTTCCCTTTCTGACATAGTGGGTCATAGTAGATGCATTTTTTCATCATGGTGGTGACTTTATGGGTGTGTTTATCATGACTAATCATCCTTGTGAAGTCACCAACTACATCAATCATTGCAATGAGGATACTCTCATGTAAGCTGAAAGAACTCAATTTTTTTTTCATAGATATAGGTAAATCTGTTGAAAAATCTGTTGTTGTGGCCTGTTCACACTTCCATGACTTATGTCATAACAGAAGCACCCTGAATACTTCCAAAATCAGCAGCAAGTGCCCTAGCCAGATTGGACAGCTGTTTATATGTCAAATTCCATGGCATAGTCCTTACACCCCAGGCATGAATGAATAAGCACTTTCAACTTAGTCAACACATATCCATAAACAAATTCTGCCTAGGAAATAGGCTAAGTTCACAATAAATATTTTATAACATTTTTTGACTATGTAATTAACTTTGTTAGTGAAAAATATATTTCCTAAGAAGATGATACAACTTATTTAGAATAACATTTATGGCTTTATCATATCAACAAATTAAATCACATTTCTTGAATAAGATAATAATTTTGATATTGTTGTATAACCAGTGCAAGTTACTCAATATGTCTGCCGAACATATCCATATCCAAACCCAAAATATGATTTATCCAAATAGTTTGGTAATGGAACTAAAATTTACTTTGCATTTGTTAATCAAATAATATGCATTATCTTATTTATGTACAAAGTTTGAAAATGATGATGGATTGGTGCTAGTGGGCCAGTCAGCCAGTCAACTCTGCACAAAAACAGGGTCCAGAGGGGTGATCAAAGAGGGTGACAATGAGGGTGATAAAGGGTGCAGTGATTATCTGCAGCACCAAGTTTGCCAACTGGCAGGCCACATCGAGCAGTGCAATTGCAAATAGGAAAACAGTAAGTTGCTTGAGGATATGTAGTACCCAAGGCTCTATCTTTGGAAAAGAGTCAGAATAGCTAGGTTGGTAGGGATAGACTAACTTCTCACTAAAAGCAGGCCAGTGTTGGGAGGGGGGTGCTAGCACTGCCCATCAGTGCCAGATGGCCAGTGACATGTTTTTGACTCCATGTTAAAGATGAGAAGATAAGAACTGTGGGCAGGTATTGAGGCAGAATGTTGAAGATAAAGAGCTGATGAAGAGAGCTAATAAACATTATGAGCTTATTGTCAAGGTTAATAAGGTTGTTTCCAAGGCACCTGGTTTTTGTATTGTTTATCCAAGGTACCAACTCCTTGTATATAGTCCTTGTAGTCCTTGTAGTCCGTTCTTGTATGATGAATAGACAACATTTACAGAAGTCCTTATGTAGTTCTTGTAAGATCATACTATAAAGTGGATAGGATATACATTTGTGAACATCAAATTCCCTCTATTATCGTATTCCCTCTATTATGGTCCTCTGCGATTGCAGTATCTGTGGGAACAAGGGTAAGGAAGTTAGCAAGGACAATAAGCGGAAGCACTTGTGAAATGACCATGTGCAACTTGCAATGCAGCATCATGATGAGGCATCTACCCAGGTAACTATGAATATGGTCATAATTGGTTTGTACTGAAGACCACTCAACTCTAGGCAAGCAGGGACACACAGGTATGTTGAAGTACCTGAATGATAGGCACTGAGTGATGGTGATAGTGCAGGACATAGAGGATATTTTGCAGGATATCTTGAAGTTGACTCTACAGGACAACACCATGGCACCAGAGCGTATGGTACCTGAGAATATTGACAACTTACCAACAAGTCTGGCATCTCTGACCATAAATTCACCACTACAATAGCCGTCACATATTAACACCCTGGGTAACACTCTAGATGAGACATTTTTGATTCTCGTTCTCATTGACCATGAGTTGCATGAGCGAGCGAAGAAAACTTCAGCTCTGGTAGAAGGGTTAGGGGAACAGGGGGTGCAAGAAATAGTTCTGAAGACACTGGAGATCGAGTTGGCTTGGTTGGCAAAGACTAAGGAGGAGATAGCATACCTGGATATCACAGGAGATGAGACAAATCAGATACTCTATAAGGAGCTGAAGAAAAATATGGACCATGTCCAAGAAGCACTGATAAGTATCATAATGACCTTGAAGGGATGAAGCCCAGAGGATGCTAATCAAAAGATTCATTCGGCAGAAATCGTTCAAACCAGTAAGAGATCTTCAAATACATTATCTTCAATCACTCAACAGACATAGAATGGAGATTTCAGCAAGTGCTATGTAACTCCAATCCAGCTATTCTATTGCCCATGTTAATTGCACTCATCTTGAATGTATTCGGCCATGTTACACGTTCTTGGTCAAACACTTTATTGGGACTGTTAAATCTTCTATTGACCATGATCCTCAGTGAAGGTATTTAATCTGAAGGTGGAGAAAAGGCATACCTCCCTAGTGATATCTGCACAGTTTGCAAAAAATTTGACCTTGACCCATCCACCCACACCTATGCAGCATGCTCCCAATGTTGCTGCACCTACCTCCCAGTGAAGAAAGGGAAATGGAATGCCTACCCGGAGCAATGCACATTCCAGAGATATCAAGAGGGCAAGTTCTGCATGCACTTGTTAGTCAAGATCATGAAGCAGGGTGGCACCAAGGTTGGCAAACCGATAAAACCGTTCGTAGTCCAGGATTACAAGGACTTTCTGGTGGGATTGTTGAGTTGTCCAGGAATGGAGGAAGCCATGGAACGAGGAATGTTGCTCAATGACAAACATCAGCTCTGGGATATCAAGGATGGAACACTGCTCACCAAGATTGAGGGACCAGATGGCAAGGTTTTTATGGACAGGCTAAAGAGAAGTGATCTTTGGCTTGCCTGAAGTCTCTCCATTGACTGGTACAACCCCCAAGGAAACCAGATAGTTGGGAAGAAGAAATCAGTGAGCTCAATTGTGATGACTATTCTCAATCTGCCCCCAAGCCTACGTTACAAACTAGAGAACATCTATCTTGTGGGTATCATTCCTGGGCCAAGGGAACCTTCCCTTAGTGAGGTATCACTTTCTCAGGCCACTTGTTGACTTCTTCTTGGGTGCCTGGGAGGCTGGGACTTGGTTCACAAAAATGACTATTCATGCTACAGGTTGCCTGGTATGGTCTGTAATCACATTGGCCATCCATGACTTGCCCACTGCTCGTAAAGTTGCTGGTTTTACAGGTCCAATATCAAAACATCTTTATTACCTGTGCAAGTTGCAAAAATCAGAAATTGGAAACTTTGATGTCAATAGTTAGAGGTGTTGCACTTGCCTAGATCTCTGCAATAAGGCCCACTGATGGGAAAATGTGACAATGCAGAAAGAACACGATCAGATCTTCAAGGAGACAGGTATCTGTTGGTCTGAATTGTTTCGCTTGCCATACTGGGATCCCACCTGCTTTGTTATGATCAATGGGATGCACAACCTTCTTCTTGGGCTGACACAATTCCACTTCAGAAATCTCATTGTCATTGATAAACAACAGAATATTGACTTACACAGGTCATGAGAGGTATTGCGAAACAATTGAACAGTGTCTGCACTTGGAGGCCTACATGTCCCAGTCTTGATGAAGCTTTTGGAAGAAAACAATGCATTAGGTGCATTGCAATCCTCTTTGAAGCGACCTAGAAAAAAGGATTTGATAGATACATTGATGGTAAGCTTTTTGATAACCAAACTATTCAGTACTAACCCAAAAAAAGTCTTTGCCCTGCCAGCCTGCACATCATCCCATGGAGATTGATAATCAACAATATGATAATCATGGAATCCTATTGGGGGATGAACTTGTGGAAGAGTATAGCACTGAAAATGGGCAGAGTCAAAAAATCAAGGCAAAATCTCTAGAGCTGCTCACCAACAATGAGATCAATCAAATCCAAGAGTGTTTGGGCACAATAACCAGACCGACTTGGCATCGTGGTCCTCCCATCATGCTCAGGAACACAGATCATGGCAAGCTTAAAGCTGAGAAGTGGCAATCAAGCATAGAATTTGACTTACCTGTGACACTATACAAATTATGGGAGATGGGTTGCAGTGACAGCCAGAAAGCCTGCAGGAATTGATTGGCACATAGCACAATGCTCTTGGCTATGGTGATAAGGTGGGGGATATCTCATGTCACATCTGAAACCAATGTGCAACAGTATATGAAGTATATGATGGCTTACCTGTAAAATGTCAAGGAGATCTTCCCAGACATCATTTTGAGACCTAATCACCATGCAGTGTTGCACATCTATGAATTCCTGCTCAGGTATGGTCTGATGCATGGATGGTGAATGTTTCTATTTGAGTGAATTATTGGGGCATTGCAAAAGACTAAGACGAACAACAAAATGGGTGAGAGTCTTATATTGTCCCTAATTTCAGTCCACTTACGGAACACAAGGTGAACTAGAGAAAACTATGCTCTTGACATTTTGCATTGGCACCAAGGTTAAAACTATCCTTTAGCACCTAAATGCCACCACAGTCATTCAACATGCTGGCGCTGTCCTGCAAAGGTGTAGGGACACGCAAGGTGACATGTCATTTGATGCAGATATCAGTCTACTCCACAAGATTTCGATGAAGAGCCACATATCAAACAATGAAGAAGAGACCACAACACCGGTAGATGCATCTGAGATCTTGCTGGCCAAAGGAATTGATGCCGTAGGGAGCGAAATCAAGGCCTGCAAACACTGTCGTCTGTTGGGCATTCAATTCATGACACATGAGGTATCACAAGCTGATTGCTATGTGTTCTTTAAGGACGCGAAAACACTACTTCTGGGAAGGATTGAACACATCTTTACAGTGTCAGTGAATGGAAGAGAAGACCGGTTCATCGTGGTTCACAGGAACTTACTGATACCAAATGGAATAGAGGACCCTTTTTGTATGTATGGCGACTTTGGTGCTAGCTTGCGGAGTGAAGAGTATGCGAATTGCTTTAAAATTGTCCCCCTTCTCCAGGGAAAGGTTTGTCATGCGATAAGCATGCCGTGGGCTCATGGCATACGAGTGATGAAAGCTTTGGATAGGGTGAGAATGACTACTTGCTAAAATATCCAAGTTTAACTTACATCATTGAAAAGGCCTTCAATGGGGTAGATGGAGTAGAACATTAGAGAATGTGAAGGTTGAGGATAAGACATTTGCAATTGATATGATTTGCTCTACAGATACCCTGCAATGTGATTCAATTTATTTGGAGGGCGATGGATCCCTACCAATGATGAATGCATGTTTCCTTATGATACATTTTTATTCTGTGCCGGACAATCCTTATCTATGACAGAGGGTACCTAATTACTGTGACAGGTACAGAAGTGTGGGGTGGAAGTGTAATGCATTACAGTGTAGTGCATTACATGTGGAGTTTGGCAATAGAAAAGGGGAAAGGGAAAGCCTGGGAAAAATCTAGGCATAAATAGTGATAGCCTATTTCGGACTCAGAAATAGTACTTCGCTATGTCTGAGTTTGAAGTTGAACAAGTGGCTAAGATTACATAGTCAAGTGGCATAGTGTGCTCTACTAGTACACATATATAGCCTCAGTTCACGTGTAGTGTGCCCTACTAGTACACCCTACCTAGTACACATATATAGTCTCAGTTCACTCTAGATGAAATGATGTTGTAATATATTTTTTATTCGCATCACCACATCATACAAGTATCAATCAAAAGCTGATGTACTCTCGACATGAATAACCTGATTCCAAGATAACTCCTGTTCACTGGCCGGCGAACCATCCAAGCGGGCCACTGTAACACGTTGAAATTTTATGGACGAAGACTTGACCCTAAGTACTGCACCGATAGGTATACTCTTGGCTCCCTCTCCATTGCAAGTAACCATGCAAAGGGTGTTCTTTTCGTGAGGAGGATATGGTTTAAGATATTTCTCCAGGATATTCACTCAGATAATCACTGCACCCTTTGCATGAGATGTTAGCATTACAGTGAGGTGACCTTCAGGTACTTGACCCCTGGCAGCTGACTGTAAAGGGTCTGGAGTGTTGGTTTTCACTCGGCGACCTTCATAGCTACCTTGCCAACCAGCCTGAATCTTGAATATTGCATTGTATGTCTGGAGCTTCATCTTCACAACCAGTTCGAGCATAAAACCAAGCTCTAGAAAATTTATTAGTTGAGAATATTCAGGAGACAGTCTCAACATACCTGTTAAGGGGGCACTTGGCCCTGAGTGTGCAGCAATGTCATTCATGTCAACCACCCAAGGGCCAGAAGACAACTCTGCAGGATTGGGATGAGAAGGAGTCGGAGGAGATATTATCGCCCCGGTAATGGTCATCTCAATATCACTGCACCAGAAAGCAGCTAAGATTTCTTGAACCTCATTGAGGGACAGCACTCTCCCCCCAAGAGTCATGGTAGCTCTCCTAAACTAGTGTGTTAAACATACCAACATGCACAATTGAGTTAAAGTCCTATCTCAAGACAACACTATCATTCTGGAAAACACTAACAGATTTGTTGCCAGGAGCAACCTCATAAGTCTCTTCCCAGATTGATCAAAGAGTTCCTTGCCAACCTTTGAAGTCCTCTTTAATAATGAGGACTTCTTTGCCTTGGAGACGATGGTTTTCATCACAATCTGACACCATACCATGATATGCAGTATGTATGATTGGTACAAAAAAGCAATGCTTATTATGAGGTGAGATGAGTTGATAGCAGATTGATCGGACCAAGGTATGCACTGAGCTATACAAATCATTCACTTCCAACGTTGCCTACTGGAGGTCAACCACATGAACGACACCTTTCCTGCCTCTCGAACTGCTGTGCACAACCATGATGACATCCCCCTGTTTCACATTATAATCACGGTCCAGGGTCAACGTTAGCCCAACTGGAGGAGTATGTGCAGTGACCAATGTTATCAGTACAGTGATACAGGAGGATTTTTCGTCAGCTACACGCAGCTGAAGCATCCTATGACAATGCAACTTCACAATACTGTACAATTGCCCAGTCTCTGAAGAGGCAATGACAGTGTTGCTGATCTGAATATTGTTGGTTGGTTTTGGTTCCTCCACCACATGAGAATCAGTGGGTTTATGGAGGGGCTGATTGGGAACGAAGGACTCCAGGAGATAGGGAGGGGCCAGAATCTAGAGGAAAGTATAAAGATAGGCAATAAATGTGTCGATGAAAACATACCATCAAATTGGCGTCATCGAGAGGTGTTACCTTCTGAGTAATTGGATCAATTTTGATAACTGTGCCGAATATCTCTATTTTATGATGGTAGATGTTCAGCTCATTGCTGTGACTATCTGCAATAATTCGCATGACATCCCCAACCAAAATGGATTGCTCTGTATCTGAAAGTGAAGCTAGAAATGTTTCCGACTTGTTCAATGTCTCAACAGTTACTGAACCATTTTCAAGATCGATTAAGCAGAGGACGCCATGAATGACCAGGTGGGCAGAATCGTTAACCACTACCTTGTCATCCATTTTCCAGAAGAGTTGGCTGTACCTCGTCAGCATGAGACTTATGAACCGCAGATTGATTTGCAACTGAAGGTGCCACGACATTCAATGAGGAGACAGGGGGGTGTCAAGAGTGTGTATTTGCTGGTGTGGCAGCTGTATCAGAAGGAGGCCACAAATGTATCTTTGATGACAGTATAGATAACAGTCGTGACTGTACTTGGAAAAATGCTTCCAAGGCTGATGATCTTGTAGACAAAACAGTTTGTGTGCATGAAAGTCGAGGGCTATCCTATCGCCAGGTTTCCACAGAGGAGCCCCCAGTTCCCAAGATGCTACCAAGATTTCAATCTTATCTTGGTATGACAAGATGTACCCCAAATCTCCTTGATACTGACTGCACTTAGTGATCACACACCATGCAGGAACTTGGTGAGGTGTGACATCAAACAAGCCTGCCAGCAATATGTGCTCCTCTGTGGGGACACACAACCAACTTTGAACACTATTAATATGAGAGGAAGGGACCATTTGAAGGAAGGTCCATGGATCTGGAGCCCAGAGAGAGATGTGATCATGAAGATGAGGGGCAAGTGAGGCCTGCATCTGCAGTACTTTGTTCCAAGCCTCTGCAATATAACTGGCCGAAGATGTTTCATAACAGTGCTCAGTTACTCGCTTTAGGTTAATCCATATGTACTCACCAGGAACAACTTGGATCCACCACAATTTTTCTGTGGAAAAATCATCCACTGCAGGTTCTCGGGGATGAGACGGCTCCAGCTCCATGCCATTGGGAGCTTTGTAGGTAGCGATTCTGTGTTGATGTTCCTCCATGGAAATCACTGTGAAGGCCACATTGCACTTGTCTAGATCTGACTTGTGCGCCAAGATCGATATGAAGTCCTCCCAGTAACCGAGGCTTGCATGCTTATTGTAGTTGAAATTGATTACTTCTATAAGTCGCTCGAAAGAGAAATGGCTACCACCACTAACCCAGTTGTTGATAGCTGCTCATATGTCGTCATCATTCAAGACTTCAGATTGGTCCTCACTATCCAAATCATCATCTTCATCAGACCCTGCCTTGTTGCCATACTGCTCCATGATGCTGTCAACAACTTCATCAAATCTCGAAACAGGACTGGTAATAAACCCCTTGAATGATCGGTGGGTGGATCCAGATAGCAGTTCGTTGTCATGGTCAGAGACAATAAATCCATCTGAAAAAGTATAATTAGGAATGGAAGTATTGAATAAATGTTTATCTGACCGTTCAGCTTCCCACTGGATAAGGGATCTTCATTATCATTGTCACTCACACGAGCTTCTAGATTCACAAATTGAGATGTCTGGAGTGAGAGCAGGGAAGAGTAAGCAACAGGCTCACAGAACAAATTTGGAGTCACCTTGGGATATTTGCGACGCTTTCTGGAGGGTCCATCATGATTGGAACATTTGCGTTTACGAGGAGGTTCGGAAATATTTGATGATCCTGATAAAAATAAATGAATATTGACAAGATGTGTGATGTAGTTTCATGAACTTACCACATGTAGTGGCATCATCCTGAAATGAGAGGCCACAGCTCTTCATTGCAGCTCCCACTGTGGTGGCAGCCCCAACCACATCTTCATCCTCCTGGAAGCCCTCAAGCTGCCTTAAGATTGGTCTCTATGCTTCGTAATTGTAGGGACCAAGATTCCAAAGGGCTGCATTGAGTTCAGGAATTTCTATCTTGCCACAGGCAAAGTCCATGACATGCTTCCATGTGTCCAAGTGATCCATAAGTATGCATGTGTTGGTGTGCACATACTACATGCTATGTGTTTTTGAAACTACTGAGTGGGATGAGAAGAAGTGCCACCATGCTTGATGTGCCAATTTGTAGTGACAGCCGATTTAGGAATAATTTCTTAAATTTAGAAACATTAGTCACCATCCATAAATGGCAAATAATACTCACTAGTACTATATGAGTGGCTTAAGTTTGAGCACACTGGTTTCATCAAGGTATCTTTCTATCCACAATTATACTATAAATTATGTACAAGCAATGTGATACAGAATCTTTCAGCTGCCTGAAATTACCTCATCATAACTAGGAAATAGATCATGATGAATACTGAACGCTTTGATGTCATCTACTGAAATACTTTCAGGCAGGGACAAAGGGATTGCATCACGAAGATCACTATGATTGCCAGATACAGATTGTCCAGGATCTCCCATCATGGCAGAAAACAATGGAACTTCATGATGAAGCTTAGTGGAGTGAAGGTCATGGCGACCTCTGGAGACAGATTGTCCGAAGTCTTGCACAAAGACAGGAATATCAGGCAAAGACGAAGGAAGATACCTCATAACGAGGTTCACAAGGATGCAAATTATGGCGAACAGAATTCCTTATTTAAGGCCACTGGTATGCGTATTGGACATCATGGAAGGAGGGGAAGTTATTTGCTGAGGATACTAATAAAACCACTGAAAAGGAAACAATAGAAATAACTTACCTGCTGACGCTGACACCAGACCTTCACATTACTATGACCATCCAAAGCACTTCCCATGACAATAGTACACCTGTTCACCCCCTCATGTGCCTGAGGGAAATAAGCCAGTCTCTGAGAAGGGAAGCGACAAAAGCTATCTCACCATAACAGCAACAACGAGGTCATCAGCTGTGATTATGACATGTCAGCAGAAATATAATACAGGCAAATCAAGCTCCATACCACTACCATGATCCAGCTTCATTTTGAAAGTGCCTGTTTGAAAATCGAAGACTCGCACAAATCCATCATCCCCACCCACAATAACTAATCCTGCTTCCTTGGTGATGGATGTTTGGAAGGGTACATTCATGAGAATTGTATGATGGAAAGTCTGGACACAATGCATGGTGGGAAGCATATATCTATTGACACCATCACGTAAGTTGGAAATGAGGATTTGCCGTCTATCTGAATATAAACATCCGCTACATGATCGTAAGTAGTCTGCCAAAGGCTGATGTGACTGATTTGCAACTTACATGCAGCTATTGGCCTTTTTCTTCCACTTCAGTTGCCATGGATCGATAGAAAAGCAGAATCTATGACTTAGTGAACACCAATATCTACCAGACAGGAAGAATATCACATACACAAATTTGCTTTTGAGATAGGAGACAATAACACTTGAGCCATCATCACAAAAATGAATTGAACGGGCTACATATGGCTGTTTCTTGAAATCGATTGCCAATGAAAGGAGAGATTCTAAGAACTCGGTGAAAAAGGGACAACTGAATATTATAAAAGGACCTACTAGCTTCTGGGCTGACTTTCCATAGCCCCAGTTCACTATTACCAACACTAGCCAAGTGACTATGAATAGGATCCCATGCAAGGGATTCAATAGCACCTTCATGTGCAACTGTAATAGACAAGAAAGTGAATAATAGCTGATTTTGGATGTATTCGTAGATGTGAATGTTTCCATCTGATGCACCAAAAGCGAAGGTGTTTCCCTCTCCCTCAGAGAGTTTGATCCAAGTGAGACAGGATATATAACCCACCAAAGGCACACAGATTTCTTGAATCATCTCTCCTGTACCCAGATTCCAAACTACAGCGTGACTATCACTGCCTAGATATACATGAACAAAAATGAACAAAAAATCACCCCTAAACTGACTGGATATACCTCCACTCAGGAGCACAGAGCCTTGAGGGCTGATAGCAAGAGCATTTATAGTCTTGATGTGGCGGGTTAAGGTAAACTGCAAGTAAAACTTAGGAGCTTCAGCATCGTGGGTAATAGGGTAATAGCTCTCTCTTATGCTATCATTGTCAGTAGGTTGTTTAGATGCCATTGGAGAAATAACGGGTTAGCATTAACACCCTACCTGCTGGGTATAAGTATACAGCAGAACAATAAAATAAGGGACATAGATCGAAACATCCACCATAATGATGGCCTGCACCTGCACCTCCGCAGATCAACCTCAATTGTTATGGAGAAACATCCACCATAACGAGTACCTCCACCTCCGCAGATCAACCTCAATTGTTATGAAGGGAACGGAACGACACAACAGTACAATAGAGTGCATTAATTAATTATGGCGCTACCTACATTACCTCTTGATGAGATAGATACAAGGCACTGATAGGGAACTGCTAGGGAACTACTATGTCTACCTGTAAGCCGAAGATGGAGGAAGGGAGGAGAAGCATGTGGGAAAACCCCCACATAAATAGTGATGGGTGATTTCAAAGTCTGCTGGGAAGTCTGCTGGCTAGAGATATAAGCCACTTTGTGCACTTCATAGCTGACTTTGAAATCACCCATCACTATTTATGATCATTTTTTTCTCACAATTACTTCTTTCTGCTATTGTATGTCTATGCTGCCATGGTATGCACTGCCATGGTACGCCTTCCTTACTACACTGCTACCATGTTACATTACAATAATACAATAATCCTCTACAATATACCTACATACAATAATGCAGAGGGACAATTAGCAATAATGCAAAATGGGATACTCCTTGAGGCTTTTCTACAGCTGTCGATGCAGCAATCCCCTCAAAAATGCCCAGAGTCAAGTTATGCCATTGGTCTGATCACTGTTACTTTACTCCACTAATGTGTCTGTCTATTTTCCCCCCCGAGCGCGCAGGCTCACCACCTCCACTCACTCAACATAAAATATTTCCCCCTGAAAATCCTGGCGACCAACTATGGCCTGTGGAACTTCTTACACAGGTAGCCTCTTCACATGTCAAACTCTTGATACCCAAACCTCATGGTGAGGTTTCCAGAATCAGTTGAGGCAGCTATAATCTCCAGGAAAAACTTGGATGGGCAGTGGCTGACTACAAGGAGATACATGTGAGCTGAGGAACTTTTTGTCATGAGCATCCAACCCTGACACATTGATAGTTGTTTATTAACCAGCTTGCTCGGGAGCATCTTGTGATGGGCAAATCATGGGCTAGGCAATGTACATGTCAGCTTCAATTTGTTTTTCACAAGGTCAGTGTTACCTCCATCCATTACAGGTTTGCCAAGCTAAGTCTGTGTAGACCAAAGAAAGATATCCATTATTGAATGACTATGATGGCAATTGGGTTGTTTCAGATTTCCTTAAGGTGTACTTAAAGAATCAGATATGTTGCATGACTTAGGATTAGCAACGACTTCTTGTATCGAATTTTTTCTTTATTGAACTAGCACCTGACTGTCTCTATGCTGCTCTATGTCTGCATATCTGCACTGCACTTATGTTACACAACACATTCAGGTACAACACATTCAGGTATAGACAGCTATAGATGGCTGCAAACATCTCGAGGGATATTCCAAATATTACACACATCCAGGTATATATCTCCCTATGTACAGCTAGTGGAAGATCTCAGTCAAGTAGTAGTAGAGTCCTTCCACTCTCCTGGCATATTACGATCTTTATTATCTATCTAAAGATTAATTGGCGTCCTGACTGATCAGCAGGAATATGCACCTGAAAGGCTGGGCAGTGTAAGTTTGCTTCCAAATATTAGCATATTTACAAGCTGACTTCCAACTGCTCAAACAGTGCCATGTATTACAGTGTGCACAAAACCTGGAGGTGCACTTCCACGAGTACTAACCTAGGTTTCTCTTTAAGTATTCAGTTGATCTGTTAGAAATAACTCACTCCTTCACCGGATGGAACACTTGAGATGTCAGCAATGGTCTGAAGCACATGTTCAGACATGGTAACATTCTCATCTTCTTCATTAGACACATGACCCGCTAGTGGAATCAGCACTGATCTTATTGCCTCCTCTACACGCCAATCAATCTAATCAGAAAGAACGACCTCTAGCAGTTTGAGTTCTTCTCCCAAGGTTTGAGCAGCACAGACTATGTGGCGAATTGTTCTCTGAAGGTTGGAATGAGAACGGTGTTGGGGACAGATGGACGGAGTTGTGGAGGAAAGGGGCGGCAGCGTGGATAGGTCAAGCACATTCTGGGAAAGATACATGATGTGGGGAAGGATAGAGGGAGGGATCAATGGTGAAGATATGTCTATACGTCCAACAAGGCAGGAGGGGTAAGGCCTGTAGCGGATGTTAGAACATGGGATGTGAGAAGGCAGGTTTTCTGGCATGGTTTATGCGTCAAAGATGAAAACAGCATGCCTTATATTCATCCACTCATAATGTCATGAATATATATATGTTAGATTCAAGGCAAGTCCTATTTGCACATGGTGTGTACACTTATTGATCAAAGTTAGACCTACCAATTTATTAATCAACACTTAGATATCACTAAATGGAGTTCCACTCAAAGCCCTGCACTCATACAGATTACAGTGAGCAACAAAACTGACCCAATGTTTGCATTATTTTGATTGTTGAGCTAATATCTAGAGAACTACTAAATGAAGACCCCTAAATCTTACCCTTGGTAGAAAGCCCTGATAAAGGGCTTTCCAAACATATATACATTGCTTA
>JBBPKS010000222.1:0-16680 GCA_038089355.1 Pulveroboletus ridleyi | reverse complement strand
GCATCAGCGAGCATCAGCAAGCATCAGCAAGCATCAGCAAGCATCCGGGCAAAGTGATGCAGTGATGTCCATATTCACATGAAGATGTGATAGTTATACCTTCAATCGGCTGTTCATATGACAACAAGAAATAGGGCATTTATTTAATTAATTGCATCACAGATTCCTACCTTTATGTTAGTGGTGAATGATAAACTACTATCTACAAATCATTACATGGTGATTGGTCTCAACATTATAATAGAACACACTTTTGATGATGAAGGATGCCAAAAGGTTAATCTTGAGAAACCAATCAGCTTATATAGTGAATCGAACTCAGTCCAATCCACACGTCACATGAGCACCACATTTGGTTCAAGTCGGAATCAGCCAGGTCACGTGATTTCCAAAATCAGTTCAGTATATTAATGCAGAAAGGGCATATGAAAGAAGCGATGCTCTTGTTCCTTACTATACCCTACAACACGTTTGTTATCGAGGCGAACACGTCTGATTCATAATTTATTAATTTCCGTGCATACACTTGCTTAATAGTCCGCATGGAGATGTAGTTTACATAGCATGCTCTGAGGTATGGCAATGCAAATCAGCTCAGAGTCAGTCAGTAAGGAATAACGAGAATGATAAAGCAATACACAATACACGACTCATAAACCCATTCCAACCACCGTGATGAAGCCACATAGCAGCTGTGTCCAGCCTTTCTAATCCTATGTCCTTGACGATTTGTCCATATGACAGTGAACCCAGCAATATTCACTATGCGTGAGTTGGGATTCGAACTCTGTCCACACACTTTCAGCCCGAGACATACATGATACATCAACGCTTCAGTATAATGCTTGAGCTGAAACCAACTGCTTTGTAATGGTTTACAGGAGGCGGATGTATTTCGGTTGGACCCCAGCATGATTCAGCTTGCTCTGCTGTAGTCTGTGATAAAATACCATGATGTTCGTTGATGCTTGCTGAAGCTCGCCAATGCTCGAATTTCTTTTTTGGGATTAGTATGAAAGCTGATAGATGACACACAAGGCACCACAACACATTAGTCCAATGCTTGAGCCAGGATATAGCGAGTCGTGGTTGTATACAAGAGTTTGATACATCGTGGGCACACATCAACATCCCTGGGTTTGCTCTACTGTAGTCTGTGATAGGATACATAGATGCCTGCTGATGCTTGAATTAGATAAGCAGTCGTGCACTTGCTGCGCTATTCCTGAAATGATAGACACCAGTTTGGAATAGTTAACTTCATTCAAAGAAAAGGCTGAGACACGTATATAGAACAGAGTACCATTTGCACGAGCCAAGTACATATGCTGAAAAACAAAATGACGAATATACGGACGCTTGCTCCAACATTGACTGAAGAACTAGGCCTTTAGTTTCTTTGTTTCTACGCCTGCATTGGCTACCAAATATTGATAGATATTAGGTTCCAAATTAAATTTCTAACTGAATAACTTACAACTGTCTGCCCGTGGACGTCTGCGCTCATTTTGGGTCACAGGAGCAGTGTCGCCTTCTTCGGATGAGGATACATCTGTGACATACTCCCTGAACGGATCCCTTACTGGCAAGCCATAGTCGGCCCACATATACGTGTAGGGGTCAGCTATTCCAGCCTTGTCAGTGTAATTGCGAAGTAACAGAGTAAGGGTACTTGCCAATCAGAATCCTATTGGAATTGTCGTAATGAGCCAATAATGGCTTCACCAGCATTCTTGCGGTTTCAACATGGCGAAAATCACGTCCAATATAGAAGTTATGAGAATCGCCTGAAAGGACCCCAATGGTTCTCATGTAGTCGTCGGGATCTGGCGAAAGAATGGGATGGGCATGTGATTAAAAGTAAAATTTTATAAAAAGAACTAACCAAGTGTATCCAAGGAGCACGTACTGATGTTGGGGTCACCATCACCGCGCGATGCACGATAGGCATATACATAGATCGGTTCATGCCTTTTTACAAGAAGCTCCGTCACCAAGAAGCGGTCGAAATCCGGGCACCGCCAATTGGTATCAACATTGTCCTTCCTAGCCATACGGTGCAGCATGTCCAACATCTGCCTGAAATATATCAGATGTTGTGCAAGAGTAATCCAGGCCTTCGTTTCCATCGATGGTACCATTGGCTTGAGCTCATCCCAATATTTTAAGACGATTGCGAGACAATAAAAGCGGAAAACGACGAGTTTGAGGTGCTTCTCATAAAGCAATGAGACGTAGAAGTTGTTCCACTTCTTTTTATCTGCAGCGAACCGATTGATTTTAACAATTCCACCGCTGATTTGGCCAACCATAAGGTCCCCAGTAAGAACATCCTTGACGTATCGTGCAGCGTTCGCCTGCTTTGGGTGGTAGGAGGGGAAGAGGTGGTAGTTCATTCTGGAGGACAAGGATATAGGTGGTTGCTCGTCGAATCCCCTTAAAAACTCAGGACCGTCTAATCAATGGTATATGATTATGTACCCGAACATCCTGGGATGTTGTGTACAACAGCATCCCCATTTACATCAAATTGACGGCATTACGTTGACTAACCCGTGTTTAGAAACGTAGCTGCCACTGCCTTCACTTCCCACCTGATGTATTACATATACGACAGAAATGGGTCCATGAACTCAGATTACAACTGGCTGCGGAGTCTGAAATGGCTGGCCCAAGCGTAGATAAGTGGTAGAACTTCCTGAATTTAGGTTTCAACGCCCCAGCCATGTCTGACCTGCTATATCCAAAGGGCACAGAAAGGCACATCGGCCAAATTCTCGAATTCATAAACTCCCTTCGATACGAAGTGATACCTGGACACCGCTTTGCTTTTATCTATGCCTCGGATAGAGATGCTGATGGTAAATTTCAGCCTGCCAGGACGCATGCCCAAATACCCGCTGAATACTTCCTCCATGTCCGGCGTTGTCTGTGGCGATACTATCTGTTCTCACGAATTCTACGCTGGAAGACAGAACTGAAGCTCGATAAGAACTTCGCCATCTTTCTGGAGAAGATGCTTATCATGATGGACACAGCGGTCGAACAACTTATCTACCCGTGTAGCCAGATGGAACGGGGACAGCTGGAAGTGAACCAAACATTTCCCCTTTTTGACATTTACCTCACAACCGAGTTTGTCGTGGGTTACCATGACCCGAAGTCCGTCGACATGTGGAGGAAGCATCCTGACAATATCGCGAAGGATCTGGAGCGCATGGATCCAAATCAATTTGGTAAGGTTGCCACTGGGTTAATGATGCAAATTACTGCTAATTGAGTAAAATAAATAGACTGGGATTCGTACGACAATGCTCTGGGTTCGCTTTTATCAGGGGAAGCTGCCGAATATGATGTAGATAAGATTACAGATGAGATGTATGAAGGCCTTGTGACTGCAATCGGCCAATGGTACAACATACCATCAAGGCGTATGACGAAGGCACAGCGTGCAGCAGCCAGTAGGGCTTGGATATATGTCCATCACATCGAAGTACTAATGTATAACTTTCAGGCAAGGCCCCAAGGCTTGTACATGGATCCCCGGGGCTAGGCGAGCTTTTCATCAGCTATGATGATCCTATCTCCAAAGGATATGACTCAGAGGACGAGATGTCTGTGGCTGAGTGGGAAGATGACATATTGAAGGAGCAAGCCAAATTGGCACAGGCGGAAGATCCGTCGAATCTCGACAAGTCCCAGAAGGCCCCTACTCCATCGGGCGCAATGCCACAGAATCCTGCTGCTAGGTCCTTTGTCACTCCACAGACGACAGTTAATACCCTGTCTGATACGACATCCGATGTAGGTAAGTGACTCTATTCACCAATGTGCCATAGCCACAAAATACTCATGCTTCATCCCAAAGCTACCCCTGCTACAGTTCCGTCTACAGGCAGTGATTCTCAGTGTAAATGTCCTGCGTTATTATTATGTTTAAAACTTTGGATCTTATCTGCATTTCAGTAAATCCATATGGCTCACAAACACCGCCACCCAACCAAGAGGCCTTGTATCCCGCTGTGACATCGAATGACCCAGGCTCACAGCTTCTTGATTCTGCGAAGATGATGAACCTGGGTAGTGTTGAATAAGAGTTTATATTCATCTGTCCATTGTCTACTATCCCCACCAAAGTTACTGTGATCTATTCCTGCCATGGCTACATGGTGGTAAGGTTAGGCTCTCTACACCTATCATTGCATTTAGCACCTATTCGATATATGCTATCACATGTCAGTTTGAACATCATGTAGCTTAACTGAGACGTTCTTATCTGGGTCACCATACATAAAAGATCCAAAGACGCCATTTGCTTAGCCAAGCATTTCCTTATATAGTGAGCGAACTTCATCGAGCTTCATCGAGCATTACCGAACATTGCCCAATATAGTAACTGAGTGACTTCCTGCCACTATTTAGAGACTCTTTTCTGTAAATTTCGGCAGTAAAGATAATAGCCACACCCAAATTTGGAAGGAACCATGTGATGCATGTCACACAGCTTTTGTTGCCCACCATCTGTAAACTCAAAACCTGAGGGGTAGGACCTACCCCTCTGCACACTTTTCCGTAAATGCCCATAAATTCGAGGTGACCCATGTTGTGCCTTTTATGGTACTCTGAGGGGTAACCCCTTTCTACTATTGAGCTATGTAACGACAGTGCACTGCTTACTAAGCACGTTCAAGTGCGATTCCCGCTGCAGAGCACATCACCAACCTGAACCAGGTGTTCCCTCACCAGCCTCTCACCAGCCTCTCACTGGCCCTATCCAGCTGCTGTATTTTCCTTAGCAATAAATCGCATACCAGTCGGAGAGGGTGATCACAGTACTCGCTAACGGGCTTATGAACTCCATGACAAAGCTCATTTCACTGGTGCACATACCATCGTCCACATCATACAAGTCTTGATGCAGGTCATCTGGATCATACATAACCAGCCGCCCCTTGAGTCCATCACAGTACTGAAGTGAGCAATGGGTGTGATACCAGGAATCCAACGGTGAGAATCAGCCAGGTCACATGATTTTCAAATTCGGTTCAGTATATTAATGCAATGCTTCTTTCATATACCCTTTCTGCTCTTGTTCCTTACTATACCCTACAATACGTTTGTTATCGAGGTGGACATGTCTGATTCATAATTTATTAATTTCCGTGCATACACTTGCTTAATAGTCCGCATGGAGATGTAGTTTACATAGCATGCTCCGAGGTATGGCAATGCAAATCGGCTCAGAGTCAGTCAGTAAGGAATAACGAGAATGATAAAGCAATACACAATACACGACTCATAAACCCATTCCAACCACCGTGATTAAGCCACATAGCAGCTGTGTCCAGCCTTTCTAATCCTACGTCCTTGACGATTTGTCCATACGACAGTAAACCCAGCAATCTTCACTATGCGCGAGTTGGGATTCGAACTCTGTGCACACACCTGTCAGCCTGCTCAGTGCCGCAATGCCAGGACCGGTTCATGCCTGTTCCCAAAGAATGGAAACAGCGCCAGACGACATGCAAAAGCAGGCCACAATGGTTGCTCTCCATCATGTCTTGCTCATGAGTCCCATGGCTCAGGAGTCAGAGTCCTTGTCCGCGATGCAACCAACGACAAACTAGCTGCTGCATACTTGGCGTTGCGGGAGAAAGAAAGTGAAGATCATGCCGAACGGTATTTCAGGCAATACACTGACTGGGACAAAGTCAGGGGCCAACTCAGGTATAGCAGAAGTTCAATCTGCTGGACCGATCCTCACGTCTATGTTATAGAATTTCTCCCTCGACAGTTGGTGAGGATGCAGGCGAGGAAATGGATGTTGACGATGGAATGGGTATGGATATTGATGGGCACCAGGGACTAACCCTTCGTGTCCCTGCAGTATCTCAGACACCCTCTGTTTGTAGCAGTCGACCCTCAGGATCAAATTCGCAACCAAACACTGTTCATAGTGTTACACGCTCTGGCTCGCACCCACAGTCTCGGATTATACCCCTTTCTCGTGCGACATCCAGTAGCAGTTCACGAGCATACCCTCTGGAATACAAGACATTCCGTCTTCTATACGTTCCGGACCCCAGCCGTGAAAGGGATAGCCGCCCAGGTGCTGACCTTGGGTGGATTCTACGTAACATTCCACAGTATCAATATGAGCAAGTAAAACATCTCAACAGAGCTTGTTTTCGAGCAGCCAAGCAACTGAAGGATATGCCAGCAGACGAGATCAGGGTGGAAATCATGGAATGGGTAAGTAAATTACCACATTGTATTCTGAAATTGCGCTAATCAATTATAACTAGTTATGGACAATGCTATGCATATCCGAGCACAAGGAAAGAGACGTAAATTCTTTCGATGTCCAGTACATGAACTGGAGGGACTTCCGATCAACCCTTTGTTCGCCACGAGAAAATATACAGAGCTGGAACTTTATTGCATCAAGGGACTGCATCATTGGTGGGCTCGATTACACGATTGGCCATACGTATGTGTGGAATATCATCGTTCGAAATATCATCATTCAGCTAATAACAATAGTCACGAGGATGGAAATCAATATGGATTGGATGAGAATGCCCTCCGTAGCTTCGAGGGCAATATGAAGATCCTTCGGAGCGAGGTCAATATCTGGCCACCAATTCTGCAGGTACAGACTGCAGCACACAAACAACAGACGGTCGCTTTCCTCGATAGAATAGCTACAACACATGGTTGGAAACGACCATTTACAACCGTAATAGAGGAGGGTGACGTTATCCCCTTCGACACGGTTCTGAAACGCACCCATAGCGATGGCGGAACTCATGTGCTACTCCCAGCGATATCTGTTCCAGACGATGCCCCTGATGCTGTGAGTCGTAAAGAAGTACTAGCTGGAGCCCGCACCTGGGAAAATATAGGAAGGCTCAAGACATCTCCCGAGCAATCCTGGATCTCCCAGGAATATGTCCCAACCCTCCTACAGCTTGGGGAGTGGCGATTCTTTCTAATCGGAGGACAAATCATTAATGTTGTGCACACGCATAAGGACTATGAGACCGGGAGGTGGAGCGGTCAACCAGTCACCTCATATTATACAAGGGATGAGATGAGGTAATGTAAAAGTATAAATCCTTCTGAGCTCTAAACCTAAGACGTTACAGAGCGGTATGGGAAAAGTGTAAATCAGAAGGTATCAAGCTGACGGACATGATGCTTGTAAACCCGCCTGGAGGAGACTATGCCCTTCGTGAACAAGGTATATCTGAGATATATGGCTTTGTGGACAGCGCGTTCCGAGAGCTGGCTGTTAAGGAAAGCAAGGCCCATGGGTTACGGAGCTCGATTTCAGTCTTTTGCAGAATAGATGTTGGGTTGATCTTTGACAGAGCTGGTGAGCCAAGTTACTTTATTAACGAGGTGGAGCGGACGCCAACAGCGAGCCTGTGGTTGAGGATGGACAAGCTCACAGAGCAAAGGACCATGATTGACACTTTTGCAAGGGTTTTGCACACCTATCTTACAGAACTACTTAACCCCTATTTGTTTTGATCATTCATCAGTTACCTAGATTATTTCATATGTTCATACATAGCTAGAAGGTTGTGACCGACACAATTATCAAATTTGGATGTGATATTACAGTTGTAATCTATGATCATTTGGAACTAGAGTAGCTCACCTCAGTTGTCATGTTCAGATCTGAGCACTATGCTACTTGGTCAGAAAGGGAGCATTGAATTCATGAAAATGGACACTGGGGGCATGGATAAGCGTCGCAGTTTCTAGGGGCTCACACCGGAAGATGGGACCCTGTCGAACAGAGTGAATCGGTAAGACCACTTATCTCCAGAAATTTACAGGCCAAGCCTGGCCCGACCGGGCAATGCCGCCGGCTGAGGTCGGTTTCACGTGACATGGGCTGGGATTCCACACCGCCACGCCCAATTTGGTAACGATTCTGCTGCCTCAGTTCTCAGTGCCTAATCGGGACAACATACTATGCAACGGCGTTCGCTCCCTCGTCCGCCGTCGGCTGTCGTCGTCATCGTCGTGGTCGTCGCTCCCCATGGACCAATAATCAAAATGTATTATTCTCATCTCGAGAATGCCTGGATTGCGTGACAGTGAGCGCGACAGCGTGTAGAGGGAAACTATTAAAAGGAAGGTACGTAGGTGGGGAAGGAGAGCGCTGTGGCCTTGTGTGGCCTTGGAGTAAGCAGCGAGGAACCTGGCCTCGTCCGACTGGGACCTGCACCATGGGAACGGGACGGATGAGTCGAGCCTGCAGAACACACTGAGGGTGAGGAGATGACACCGACCATTCAAGAAACTCAAGTGTGATCACGGATTGCTGTTGATGCTTGGATGCGAATATTCGGTTCTTGCCCCGGGTCCACTCTGGAGGCCAGTCCCTGAGCGGGGTGTGGAGACCGAGCGCTGGGTCACCCTCCGTCCAGTGTTTGATGATGTCGTGCCACGACTCGCTCTTCGGGCGACGGCTACCATCAGGATTGCGCACGGGGACGTCTGGAATGACCAGGCCTGAGGTCGGGAGTGAGCTGCTGGCACCAACACGGTGCGACGATGAAGCTGAGCGTCCAATGGGATGACGACTGGCACTGCAGCTGTTTCTGGGTCCCGTTCCAGTGTTGCATGTCGTCTGCAATAGGCTGGCGCAACCGGGCGGGAAGAAAGGCGAGGATGGCAGCACCATGACTGACCTATCGGGACTGGACAAGGATGGTGTAGCAGAGGTGACAGGCTCAGCGCTAGCACCGGCGTCCCTCGCATGACCCACATTGCTTGACGTTGAGGCACGGGCAGGGATCCAGATCATGAGTCTTTCTGTTGCAGACTCGGACATCCTGGCGTGTGACAAGTTCGTGGCCCTACAAAGGGGAACCCTGTCGGAGACGATGTTAGTCAGGTTGTGCACACTTCCCTGTATGTGGACGAATCGTCTTCTTAGATCAGACATGTTGGCGTCCATCGAGTCCTTCACGAGCTGTATGTCCTCTGCCAAAGCGGGTTTGATGAGCGCTGCCTCTCCCAGCAGGGACTCGTTTGCCTGGCGGGAAACGGGTGCAAGCGCATCACCGTAACCAGTCTCGTATGTGTGAAGCTCATCGAGTAGGTATCGAATGAGTGTGTCCCGCTATGAGTGTGACATGGTTCAGTGTCAAAGGCAAGTCTGAAATGATCCTCACATGCTCATTCTCGGCCCAACCACCCCACCAGCGGACCATGGCCAGGGTCCAGCGTTCTCCAATGAGGGCAAACATGAACCGGTACTGGGCTCCACCACGTCGGAAACAGTGGGTAGAGAAGGAGCCATGGATACATGAGCCGGCAGTAGCTTCGTTGATCCATTTCTGGACTACGTCGTGGGAGAGTGGTTCACGGGGCTGGATGGCCTAATGGTGGAACTGCCTCGAAACGGTGGCCCTCCAGCTGAGTGTGGTTTTTCGCAGCAATGATTATCTCACAACATGCCCACAGTGAAAAGCTATCCAATGAAGCTCTCAGATCTTGGTGATTACTTTTCAGTGCAGGCATGCTGACATGTGGAAATTCGGGACGGCCTGAATTTCCTTACGTTGGGTCCCAATGCCTTGGAGTAATGGCTAGGGCCGTGACAATTGCACCACGGGGAACCGAGAGGTGCATCCCATGGCAGGTTGGCGGGCGAAGGAGATGCAGGAGCGCAAGTACTTGCTGACGTTTGCAGATGCTACCTGGGAAAAGGATTACTGTCGCTGAACTCCAAGTAGGTGGATATGTCGGGTCGTTCGTTGAACACACATGTCAAACTAGGTCGTTCTTTTCGTCTGGTACAGAACTTCAAATTCGAGTTCCATGACGGACCTCAAACAAAGCTGGCTGTTGCTGGGGAAGAGTCACTTACTGGTTAAGAGAGTCTGTAGTGGTGTATGGATTTACGAGTCCTGTAGTCCGTGGTGTGTTGTACTTAATGCTTGGCCTCACATATGGTTCGATATTGTAGTCACCTGTAACTCCCTTCAAACAATAACGATGACACGGAAATGTACAAATTTGGGTTGGGCGCATGGAATTTTAATTATGTATATGTACCGGTGTTCATGAGAAACACCGCTGAGCGGTCAATACGGCTCATATAGTTCGGTCTAGGCTCAGGCCAACCCTACGCCCATAACTTGCTATTGTGAACCACACAGTACGTCCAGTTTGAGTACATTAATACTTCACCAGGCAGATGCTGCAACTCAGGCCACAGACTCGTCTTGGACTCACGCACATTCTGGCGTGAACAAAACGTTACTTTGTGACCAGAAAGACGGCGACACGTTCTTTAAACAAACTCCAACTTCCCTGAATGGAGACCTTAGGAAGCCTTATCATGCTTGCAACGTTGGGGCTGTACTTGATGGGTTGATGGGAAACACACAATAGCGTAAGAAATGCTCTTCCTAAGTGGCACCACATAGAACGATAATATATATACCTTCCAGGCCATTTTCATCCTTGCCCAACTGTGACTTTTTACTTTCAAAACCTCCATCAATCCCTTCGGCAATGACGAGTGGATTCTTGCTCGAATACTTGCAGGCACTCCTCACAGGTGGTCTTACTGTGGCGCATCGCCCGCATTTCTTCGACGTCGCCTGCGCACTTGGTACCGTTTATGCTGTCCTCAGGATCGTGGACGTCGCTCATCGCAAACTCAAGACGACTGCTCTCCATGGGCCGCCGAACCCCTCACTCATATGGGGCGTGGCCAAAAACGTCTTCCTGTCCCCAGACACGGGGGCAGTGTACAAAAAATGGGCGGAGGAGTACGGTAGCGTATATGAGATCCCCTTTGCACTGGGGGGAAGAAGAATCGTTCTCTGCGATCCAAAAGCGGTCGCGCATTGCTATGGGGCGGAGCCATACACCTATATATTGACACCCTTTGGCGAGATTGCTACCAAGCACCTTGTAAGGAAGGAGCTGGTAATCACTCTGAGGTGTACTAATCGGGATTGCACAGGTTGGCGACGGAATGTTGTGTCCCAAGGGAGAGAACCACCGTAGGTCAGTGCCGCGTCGCTGCCGTGAGTTTACATAGTGTGCCCACACTGACATGAACGCGATACAGAATACGCAGAGCGCTGAATCCCGCCTTCAGCAATGTTGCGGTCCGCGAATTAGCCCCAGTCTTCAGTGATGCAGCGTATAAGGTCTGTACCCCATCTCCTAGTCACAAAACGAATCCTCAGGAAATGTCCTAGACCAAAGCCACTTGGGATTCCATGATCGAATCAGACGGCGGATCTAGCGCCATGATCGAAGTGCAGAGTTGGTATGTAATTGTTGCTTATTGCCCGATGGACCAACCTAACACGAAACCAGGATGAACCACATCTCGTATGAAGTATTTCTTACTCGATTGTGCCAGTGCCTAACCAGATATGGCTAGTCTCGATGCCATGGGCGCCGCCGGATTCTCTCACAATTTTGGTTCACTCGATGGTAAACTGGCCTCGATGACAGAAGTCTTTGAGATCGTGGGCAAGGGGGGGAAACAAAGCAACATGATCTCTAACCTCATCTCTCAGGCACTCCCGTGGCTGTTGAAAATCCAGACGCCATACTCGAAGATCATCAAGAAGTTGAATGACACGATGGGCAAGATTTCAAACGCGTTGTTCATGAAATCGAGGAAGGAAAAAAAGGAATGTACCTTGGGAGAGAGGGAAGAAAAATCTATCCTTGGTCTTCTGAGTAAGTCTGCATGTCCTCCGAGCTTTGATGACTTGACTGAGTCCTTCCAGTTCAGGCTGAAAGTGAAGGCAACCCGCTTTCTTTAGCACCCGAGGAGATAGCAACTCAGGTATGGATTGAAATGGCACGCAGGCCTCAAATCTCAGTGACCGCTTCCATCCAGGCCAAAGTCTTACTTCTTGCTGGCTATGAGACCACGTCTAGTAAGCCTGTTATCCTTTGAATTGAACTGACTCATAACTTAACTTTTGACAACCCCATAGTCAGTATGACGGTAGGCAAGCCCACTATAATAGAGCGATATATTATTAACACGCAATGCTCCTCGCTACTTTAGTGGGCATTGATCAAACTTGCTAAAAACCCAGATATGCAAGACAAATTACGAGCAGAGCTTCTCGAGTTTGGGACCGACCCAACCTACGATCAGCTCTCCAGTAATCTCCCATACCTCGATGCCGTGGTACATGAAACACTCCGTCTCCACCCACCTCTCCATGATACTTTTCGCATGGCAAGTATACGTGATCGAACAGATCATATAACGTTTTGACGAATTCGGTAAACAGGCGAGAGAGGACGATGTGATCCCGTTGAGCAAGCCTGTGCGAACTCGGTCTGGCAAGCTTGTTGACCATATCTCGGTTGCAAAGGGGACCTACATCTCTGTTTCAATACTGTCCATGAATTGCTCCGAGGCCATCTGGGGACCTGCCTCACGAAGGAATTCAAGCCTGAATGATGGATCGGAGAACAAGGTATCCCGGCAGCAGCGAAGGAGGTGCAGGGACACCAACACCTACTGACATTTATCGATGGCCCAAGGACATGCATCGGAAAAGGATTTGCGATAGCCGAATTCAAGGTACGTACACACTACAAAATCGATCTATACATTGAGTCATTCACGTTTTGCGCGCCCGAATCCGTTTTCAATGCTGGGCCTTTTTGTCCATTCCAGCTCGTGCTTTCGGTTCTGGTGAAAAGCTTTGTGTTTGAATTTCGGCTGGGCCAGACACGCCAATCGAGATGACATGGGGTGTTCTGATGAGGCCGAAAGTGACCGGCGAGGAGAATGCTGCAATCCCCTTGCGTGTGAGGCGTTTCGCTTGACCTGGTCGTGTCAATCGGTAGTACCGGATATCTCGTTTGGCTTTATCTAGACACTACTTTTGATTCGACTTCTCTTTCCTAGTAGCCTTGAATGTCGCAGTCAGTAATTATACCCATGGCACACTATCATTGCTCGTCATAGCCAGAGCTTTGAATATGAACAAATATATATGGTAAGGTATTGAACAACCTTAGGACTAAACGGTAATAAAGAGTAAGCCAGTCTCCAACACTTTCAAGTGCCGCTGCATCCAGAATGTGAGTTTATATTCTGAGTATAGTCCTCGCGTTTCGACATATTCTGCAGAACTTGGTGTTGCCATTAGTCCCTGGCAACCATGGTCTTCAAACGACGATTCACTACTCTACCGTCGAGTCTTGGGCTTCCATCTTTGCAGATAAAACATATTGATATTGTTTTGTAAGCGTTTCATCAGGCTCCTTGACCACACATGGTATATATGCTTCCACACGCTTCCACACAGGGCATACATGCTTAGATCCGACCCCCTCCGTTCACTGTACCAACTCGGATCTCTGCTTTATATAAAATGGAAGGGCCCGCTCCAGTATATGCGCCTCCGAATTGTCCCAGAGCTCGTCACTGCACTGATTGCATCATCTGCCTCAGGTTGCATCGCTGGCGGATACTCTTCTCAATAATGATGGATAAATCCTTGCAAACGCTGCTCGTAGACGGTCTTGCTGCTGCGTACTGGCCAGGTCTCATCGGCATCGCTTGTGTGCTCGGGACATTCTACGCTGTTCTCACATTCGTTCAAATCGCTCGCTGTAGACTCAAGACAACCGCCCTCCATGGGCCACCGAGCCCCTTGTTCATATGGGGTATAGACAAGGACGTCTTCACATCTCCTGATTCTGGTGCAATGTACGAGCATTGGGCGAAAGTGTATGGTGGAGTGTACACGGTCCCTACCGCACTGGGAGGAAGAAGAATTTCCCTGTGTGACCCAAAAGTAATAGCACACTGTTATGGAGCGGAGCCGTACACATACATACTCACGCCTTTCGGACAGATAGCTGCTGAGGAACTGGTAAGTGAATAATATGGGCACTGTTTTGGGGCCAGCTGATCAACACGCACAGCTCGGCAAGGGAATATTTACAGCAAGGGGAGAGGATCACCGTAGGTCAGTCCTTTGACAATGTACTGCGCGAGTAGAGTCGAGTTGGCAAGATTGTATCAGACTACGCAAGATGATGACTCCAACTTTCAGCAATGCTGCGATTCGCAGTTTGACTTCAGTATTCTATGACTCAGCTTACAAGGTATGCGTCGAAATGTCCGAGTGCCGTGAGTTCACTCTGAAACGAATGAATTCAGGCTAAAGGGATCTGGGACTCCCTGATTGAAGCAAATGGTGACAGCGCGGTGATCGAAGTCCAAAACTGGTGGGTATGAATCACATTTCATGACAGACAATACTGATATGGGGCTCAGGATGAATCATATTTCGTAGGACGGGTTCCTCTGCTTTTGATCATCGCATCATCTGATTAAATAGAATAGGCTTGACACGATCGGCATAGCCAGTTTTTCTCGTCACTTCGGCGCACTAGACAGCGGATCGGCCTCAGTGACAGAAACACCCGCAGCTCTTGTCTCTGGAGAAGACATGGCTGGCATATTTACCGGCGTGCTTACTCATGCACTTCCATGGTTGTCGAAACTCCCGTCACCACGTTCGAACCTCAGAAGGAAGCTGAATGACGTACTGGGTGACATTTCGAACATGTTACTCATGAAATCGAGGAAGGAAAAGGAAGCAGGTGCATTGGGAGAAAGCGAAGAACAATCTGTCCTCGATCTCTTAAGTATATTTGCCTGTCTTGTGATGTCTGACGACTTGGCTGAATATATCTAGTCCAAGCTGAGAATCAGGGTAACCAGCTCCGTTTGACGCAGGAGGAAGTGGCAGAAATGGTTAGGATCAACAGGATACGTCGATTGACATATATCTCACTGCCCTGCTCTCACCCAGGTCAAAGCTTTGCTCATTGCTGCCTATTTGACCACATCTAGTAAGCTGTCATTTCGCTGAGTGTAACAAGATTCACACCTCCATACCCTATCGTTCACCTGCCTTAATCAGTCTGACGGTATGAAATCCCGCTATAATAAGGAGGCGTATTGTTTGACTTGCAAGGCGCCTCGCTAGTGGGCATTGATCGAGCTCTGTAAAAACCCAGATATGCAAGACAAATTACGAGCAGAGCTTCTCGAGTTCGGGACCGACCCAACCTACGATCAGCTCTCCAGCAGTCTCCCATATCTCGATGCCGTGGTACACGAAACACTCCGTCTCCACCCACCTTTCCATGATACTTTTCGCATGGCAAGTATACGTGACCGAACGGATCGTATCATGTTTTGACGGTTTCGGTAAACAGGCGAGAGAGGACGACGTGATCCCATTGAGCAGGCCTGTGTGGACTCGATCTGGAAAGCTGGTCGACCACATCTCGATTGCAAGGGGGGCCTACATCTCTGTTTCAATACTGTCCATGAATCGCTCCGAGACGATCTGGGGCCCTGACGCGAAGCAGTTCAAGCCTAATCGGTGGATCGAAGAACAGGGTATCCCTCCGGTGGCGAGGGAGGTGCAGGGACACCGACACCTATTGACGTTTCTCGATGGCCCAAGGACATGTCTTGGAAAAGGATTTGCGATAGCCGAATTCAAGGTACGTGCGTGCGACACTACTCATGTTGACGTTGATCGTCTCATATGTTGGCCTCCCTTTGCTTTGGTCCTTTTTCTTACAGATTGTGCTTTCTGTTCTCGTGAAACATTTTGCGTTCGTGTTTCTGGGCGGACCAGAGACACCGGTCGAGACTGTATTCGGTATTTTACCCTAACCGAAAGTGGCAGGGGAGGAGGGTACTGGGGTACTGCTACACGTCAGGCGCCTGGATTGACTCGGGGCGGTGGGTCATATCGTATCACGGCTGGCCAGGTGTTGGGTACCGTTACAGGGAACGAACGACAATCTGCGCACACTTCCACCCGCGACGTCCGCTCTCAGTCTCACGCTTCCCTTTTGCACACAAACCAACTCCGTTGTCATGTTTTTCACCTAAGCCACTCTTTGCTTTGTGTACCTGTTTGGTCGAACGTGTCATCTGTTGAAGTGACTCGGTCGGAGGACCTTCTCAATGGCAGGCCTTCTCGCCGATCAGAACAGACGGATCCACCACGCGTACTATATAGGACGAGGGATCCTGTTGGCCTTTTCTATGTACCATATGAATCTACAACACCATCTCATGAGTCAAAAACGACTGCATGTCAACAAGTCAGGGGACTTGTTTGATCGAGTCAGGACACTATCACCGACCAAAAGTATGATGTTTTTTTTGACATCATTCTCTCATTGTACCAACTTGGCTGAAATAGGCTAGTACTGTATATGTATATATATAAAAACAAGCGGTAGATCCAGATGGGACAAAACCAAAACCCGCGACCCGATAGATCTTTATTCCATCTCCTTTTCTTCTACTCCCCTTCCATCTGATCCCGTCTCTGATTGCCCTCGACCGGCATCCGGGTCCTGCACTAACCCAGCCTCCGACGCCATCACATAAAATTGGCTTGATCGATCCTCCAACAACACACCTGGCATGTCAAACTTGACCACATGACCCTTATCAAGAACCATGACACGCATTGACTTGATGATCGTGTTTGAGCGGTGTCTGAGAATGGCGCAAACAAACAACCAAAAACGGGAGAGGGATAAAGGACAGGCGGTCAGTAAACACGTATGAGTGATAGAAAAGAGACGTACATGATAGTGAGAATCGTCACC
>JBBPKS010000221.1:0-11647 GCA_038089355.1 Pulveroboletus ridleyi | reverse complement strand
GTGGAGTCTGAAGTTCGTCTGTAACTCCAGGATGAATTCCCAGAAATTATCCATCCAGACCGGATGGAGGTTGGGGTCCTTGTCGAGGAGGAGGTCCGGTTCAAACCATTCCAATGCCATCCCTTTCAGGTAGGATTGCACAAATGTTACTTTGGTGCAATCTGTCCGAAAAGCCTTAGGATGGTCTTGGAAGTTTAGTTCGCACTGGACTAAGAATGTCTGGAGCTTCCAGGGGTCAGTCCCATCAAACTGATCCGGTTCTTGGACTTTGGTGCAGGGGGTGCTATCGGCGGGGCATCGACGAGAGGAATGAGCAAGGCTGCGGATAGCGTCAGCAAGAAGGGCGAGCGTGTCCCGAGGGACTTGCTTGTTCTCACCCCCACTTCCAGGGGCATCTTCCTCGTTGTCGCTGTCCTCAGGCCCGAGCTCCGGGAAGTCGGGGTCTTCGTCGGAGGAGTCACCTCTAGGACCATCCGGACCTTCTGGGCTTCTAGGGCTGTTGGGGGGTGTGCAAGGGATATCTCGTTCTTGGGGTAGGTTGGACAATGATGACTCGTTGTCCTCGAGTTCAGTAATCCATGCATCCAGAGTTGGCGAATGCTGGAGGGCACGAGCCTGGGAAATGGATGCTGGAGTACAGCAGGTGAAAAAACTGTGGAATTGGTCGACAAGGGCGGGGCCTCGGCGACTGCTTGTGAATATGCTGAGTGGATTGAAATGTGGGGACGGGGGTGGGTTTGTGCCAACAGCGTGTGTTCTGGAGCATGTGACACGAGTGGCCATGACGAATGCAATTTAGGAGTTATAACAAGAGGGAGTTTGAATATACTGTTAGAACCAGGATCTCCGGGAGGTAACTCTGGAACTCCGGAGTTCGAGCAGGACTTGGCTTCACTGTATGTGGTATGCCCTTGTCACAACTCCAGGGGTGTCCTGTAATTTCAGAACGGGCAGAAGAAGTTGGATTGGCCTTGTTGCAAGCAATAAAGGCCGAGGATGGTTCAAAAGAGAGTCTTAGAGACTCAAGGGGGTCAGAGTGAGCTTGGGAGACTGTCCAAGTTGATATTCAAACTAAAGTATCTACTACAAGTGTGGGGACCTTATATACAGGAGTAGACATAGGTCTTACTAATAGTTTGGAATGTGGATGCTAAGTGTACCAGAGCTGTGCTCCTAAGCGGGCACAGGGACAGAGGGTGAACTGGGATGAAGCTAGTGGCTATGTACTGTAAGCGAAGAATGGAGTGTAACAATAAGAACAAGGAATGCTAAATACAGAGGGTCTGGGGTGTCAGGAATGCGGACTCATCGAGAATGCACCAGAGGTCATAGGAAAGGTGTCTGGAGTTGTCCAGGGTTAAGTCCGGAGTCCCGGATTCGACGGATATGACAGCTTTGGCCACTTGTTCCTTGGGTTAAAACCTTGGACGATAAGTGCTCTCCTCTGCTCTGTCATATCCGCTCCAATCTCTGATCTCTGGACCCTTCACTCCTTCTCCATTCCTCCATAATCCAGGCTTCGTCCTTTCATATCAGACTTCCCTCACTTTCCTTATTTAGTATTCCCTTTATATCTTCGACCCTCCATTCTCTAATTACGACTCTTAGCATCATCCCTTCGACCCTTCGCCACACCATATGCTCTCACTACGTATGTTTCCCATCTCCATATGCTTCCCTTTTACCCAACATACCTTACCATACAGTCCTCCATTTCTCCATCCAAACTCCAGACCAGACTTCAGTATATAAAGCCCCTGTATTCCACTTCTGTACTCAGTATGAATATCAAACCAGTCACCTCCTGTCTCTCGTCCGACCCCCCTCTCTCCTACTCCCTACTCCCCTCCTATGAAATACGAGGATAGAGCCTAGACAAGGGCATGACACATAAGTCCTGCACCAACATCCTCCTAGGTACCCCCTGCCGCTCCGAACTCCGTTTGTCCCCCCACAAACTTCATATGCTAACCTTCAGACCTCTGATCAAACTTGAGTCTAGAGGAACCAGACTTGACAAAGACGTCCTTTATGCACCAAATATGGGTGCCACTCTCATTTCCATTGCCAAACTTACCGCTGCTGGCTACATTGCAGTTTTCCATAATAATGCTTGTCGGATCTTTGACCAGTCGAAGATACTGCTTGGGGAGGTACCGCTTGTCAATGGTCTGTACCATGTGCACCATCCAAGCTTACTGATCACTGGAGTTGCAGGGGGAGTTGAAACTGTAACAATGGATGCTCTGCATTGACGTCTATGCCATATTGCCCCCTCATCCATCCACAACATGGTGGCCAAGGATCTTCTTGCTGGAATCAAACTTGACCCGCTACATGAGACAATGGGTCGGTGTGAGTCCTGCGAGTATGGCAAAGCAATCAGAAAACCTACTAGGAAGACTCGCAAGCCACGATGACACAGCGTCATTGGTGACGAGATCCACAGCTATGTGTGGGGACCATCCCCCGTTGCTACTCCAGGACATAAAACATACTATGTATTGTTCACCAACAACTATTCCTGTTACTCATGCATTTACTTCCTTCACGCGAAATCCGACATTTTTGCTGCCTATTGTCAATTCAAGGCATGGTTAGCTACTCAGTTTGGCACTCACATCAAATGTTTATGCTCCAACTGTGGCAGCAAATATCTGAGTGATGAATTTAAGCAACATCTAGTGGCCAATGGGACAGAGCAAAGACTTGCTGTGCATGATCACCTGCAATCGAATGGCATCGCTGAACATCTCAATTGTACCCTTGTTGAGCATGTGCGCACAATGCTGCATGCTACCAGGTTGCCAAAGAATCTGTGGGGAGAGGCATTAGCACACTGTGTATGGGTAAAGAATCATACAGGTACAGTTGCGCTCAACAACGTAACCCCACATGACCTCTTATACAAGCACAAACCTGAGTTGAATGACTTACCTGAATGGGGTTGTCGCATGTGGGTACACGACACTAGTGGATTGAAGCTGGATCCTCGCACTTGTGAGGATCATTGGATGGGTTTTGACGTTGAAAGTAATACTCACCGGGTGTACGTTTGTGACAGAAATTGTGTCACCATTGAATGGAACATTTCGTTTGATTGATCAGATGGCATCGTTTTGAGTCATACCATCGAATCCGTTGTCTCGGGTGGGCTGTGTAGCCAATTGTCAGTTTCCCCGCTCCCCATTGATCTGAATGGATCAGGTGCACCTGGTCTTGTGGCCCCTCAGCCTGCCCTCACGTCTCGTCCTCCCTCACCCACTCCTGTGGACCCTGAGCTGGCACTGCTACCTCATCACTTGACCCGTCAGCGGATGGAGTCACCCTATATCTGGATGCTGCATGAGCATGCTAGTGCCCACGATGGATGGTCGGGTGGATGCACCTTGCCTCATGGTGTCATTGGTGTCAAGCTGGCTGTTGTGGCTGATGGTCCTGTGCCTGGTGGTGGTTCTGGGAGTGGTGGCAATGAGGTTGAGGGGGAGGGCACTGGTAACAAGAGTAGTGGGCATGTAGCGACGACATGGGACGATGAAGACGCTGCTTACATGATGTTAGCCGAAATGGTAATGGAGGAAGCATTGGAGCCACTTATGTTAGACAAGGCATGGTCGCAACCCGATTGGTCATGTTGGGATGAGGCTGTACGAGCAGAGATGAACAGCCTTGAGGCCACATGCACCTGGGATGTCATCGACCAGCCACCAAAGGGGACAAACGTGATCAATTGTAAGTGGGTATTCCATATCAAGAAGAATGCAGCTGGGGAAATCAATAAGTATAAGGCTCGTTTGGTCGCATGCGGGTTCACCCAAGTCCACAGCATTGATTACTACGAAACCTATGCCCCCATTGCCCATCTCGCATCGCTCTGACTCATCCTTGCCATAGCTGCCCGATACAACTGGGACATCAATGTCTTTGACTTTCAAAGTGCTTTCCTCAATGGCAAACTTGATGACAATGAAGTTATATTCATGGAGTTGCCCCCTGGCTACAATAAACTAGGGTGTGATGTTGTCACTCAGCTACGGGTTGCACTGTACGGGTCGAAACAGGGTGTGCTCAAATGGTACAAATGGCTCTGCGCAGAGTTAGAGGAACTGGGTTTCCAATGCACAGATGCTGATTGGAGCATTTTTGTCACCCAGATTGGTATGCACCTGTTAATTCTTGCCTCTCATGTTGACAATTGTACTGTAACTGGGAGCTCGAAAGAGCTTGTCTGAGAGTTCAAGGGAGAAATTGGCCGTCGATTCAAAATCATGGACCTGGGGCTGATCCACTGGTTACTCAGGATGAAGATCACCTGTGACCGTGAAGCTCAGATGATAGCACTCTCGCAGGAACCATATATATCTGCAATGCTGACAAAGTATAACTTCACTGATGCTAAGCCCTTGTCCATCCCAATGGACCCAAATCTTCAGCTCTCGCGGAACCAGTCACCTCAGACCACAGCAGACGCTGCCAGAATGCATCAAGTTCCCTACCGTGCTGCGCTGGGATCTCTTATGTATCTCACAGTGGGTACTCGGCCTGACATTGCCTTTGCCATCTCAATGCTAGCCCAGTTTATGGAGAATCCTGGGTAGGTGCATTGGGAGGCGCTTAAAAGGGTTTATCGCTACCTAGTTGGTACTAAGGGTTGGCAGCTGACCTACGGAACTCAGATGAGCAGTTTGGTGGGTTATGCTGACACTGATGGAGCGTCACAGGAACATCATCATGCCATCACGGGCTTTGCCTTTCTAGTTGATGGTGGTGCCATTCTCTGGGGCTCGTGCAAGCAGGAGCTTGTCACCCTCTCCACCACTGAGGCTGAGTATGTTGCTGTGACTCATGCTGCAAAAGAGACAATCTGGCTTTGCCGACTCATTGCTGAGGTCTTTGGGCCACTCAAGGACCCAACCATTCTCTATGGCAACAACCAGTCTGCCATCGCTTTGACCAAGGAGGGAAATTACCATGCACATACTAAACATACTGACATTTGATATCATTTTATTCATTTCACCATTTCTGCTGGTTCTCTCCGTTTCTTGTATTGTCCTACCAGTGATATGGTTGCTGACACTCTTACTAAGGCTTTACCCTCCCTGAAGGCCAAGCACTTCACCTCTGAGTTAGGGCTTTGTACTTGAGAGGGAGTGTTGTTATTATTTGTATATGGTGTGGACCTTGATTACATAATCTTGGTCCTTTGTCCTCATCTCTTTATCTTTCAAACATTCTTTCATATCCTCAGTTGACTCTGACAGTCACTGAGGTGAGCCACTTCTTTGTACTATGTACTATTTCTCATAGCTACTTTCTTCAGTGATTCCAACAGATAGCTACTAATACACTAGTTGACTCTGACAGTCACTGAGTGATTCCAACAAGTATCATCAGTGATCTCAGCATAAATTTGCCATCTATCATGTGAGTAACACTTTGTGTGTTCAGCTCGAACATGCTGATGTTACCTTGAAATCCATGTTGCAAATCATTCCCATCCATATCTGTTTTCTGCTTTAGGTACAGCTTGAACATGTAGACTTGTGGGTACAACCTTGCCACTAGTAATTGCTCCACAAATGATAGAATTTCTAGTTTCCATGGCTTCCATCCGATCCAGAGCCCATTAGCCAATGCCAGTTTGGGCAGTCTGTCCTAATGGGGGTCCTTCAACTGGTGATAACACAGTGAACAAATGTTCATGTCCAAATTAGTCAGACTTTGATGAATTATCCCTGCAGGCTCCAATAAACAGCCTTGATACAAATCATGCCTTGGATGGGCTTGATGAGGCTTGAGCTGGTCCCAGTAGGATACATTGCCCAGTTCTACTTTGTATGTTTGCTCATCCATCACTGAACATTTCCATGCACAAACTGCGCAGACCTGGGCAGCTTGAGCAGCCTCCTCCATAGCTTGCACAAAAAGCTGGTGAGCTTTTCATATTTCTTTCACACTCAGCTGTTCCATGAATGCTTCCACTGCTGAATCTTTCTCCTCCAACAAACTCTCCTGCCCAGCACAGACTATGGACTTCCCAATGCATCTCTGCTTTTGTGCTGTCATGGAGGTGTGTCTCTTCTCTGTGCTTTTATCTATTAACCTTTTCCAGAGTTCCAGATCCATTTCAAGTACAGGCCAAATCTCATAGATCAGATTGTTGCACTGTCCATGAGCAACATTAGAGATTGGATGCTCTCCATGGAAAACATCCAGAATTTGTGTCACCATGAGAGATTCAATTGCATTGATGAGTGAGATGGATATATAATTGATTGTGTTCTTCAGCATGCTTGTTTCAAGGTTCATTGTTTTTTTTTCTCCTGCTATGGTCCAATGAACGCCCCTAATCTTGATATATAAACTGGCCATTTTCACTTGTCTCCTTTGCCTTCTCTGCCATTATGCCTGCAAACTCCTTGTTGCATTTGTCCAATACTTGCAATGAACTACAATGCACAGGATTTTATTTACCTGACTCAGACATCCTTGACAAGGTTAGCTGGACTGCAAATGGTCACTACAATGTGCCCATTGTCTCACCCTCAGATGATTCTGCCATCTCTGAAGCATCTCCTGCAAGTCTGTGTGCCATCATTGCTATCACCAAAGACAACTTCTTCCTCATCCCTAATGGTAACTGGTGGGGTCCCACACCTATTTCTCCTCATTTGCAGGATGTCAAAGCTACCTGTCAAGCACTAGCAGCCTTTGGAAATAACTTGCAAGTTGATTTTAGCAACCTGCTCTCCAACATCAATCTTCTACTTGACCATGTTGGTCTATGTGACAGTCAAAAAAGGGTGGGGTTTGTCCATGACAACACTCTTAAATTTTGCCATGTTTTGTTTATAGTGAGTGTCCCCATCATTCCCTTTAAACAGGAGCTGACAATTATAGAAATTGGGGTCCAACCCTTCTGATTCCAATTTGAAAGGTATCTTCATCCTTGTTCCAGCTTTGTTACAACTCAGATCCATGACATCAAGGGTCTGTGGATCTGTTCAATTGGCTGATTGATAATGACACCACTGCGAACGATCTTGACTGGATGAAAAACAGTTATCAGGCCATTCCATTTCCCACTTATGACATTGAAAACAATCTAATAGTGCCTTCCAATTACCATTACATGCTGCAAGGGGCTACTGTTGAAATTTGGTTCTCGCTGAGCCACTGTGCTTCCAAAGATCGTGATGCATTCATGGCCAACATCCAAGTAATGCAGGTGTTGAAATGTCCTCAGTCCATGCCTTCCAATCCTAAATGAAAGCTGCCCTCCTCTTTTGAGCATCCCATTGCTTCCTTGTCATGCAAACTTTCCCAGCAATCAGGAAAATGTCAGGTTCTTTAATTCACCTAGTTCAATATGTGATGTGTCCTCCCATCTGAATGAACTTGCTCCTTATCTTCTTCCTGTGTTCTTATATTTTTGTTGCCCATACCATTACTTACTTTCACACTGTTCTTGCCTTCACTCTATTTGTCCTCCGACCAAATGCAAGCCTCATTCCAGATTGCTTGACTTTCATTGAAATAGTTGAGCATTTGAAGCTGTCCTATCCCCCTGACATCACTCATACTATAAAAATTTTCTTGCTCAATGGCTCATGACCATGAATGCATTTCTATTAGAAACTTCATTGATTTCTATTGATCAATTAAGGGTCTGTCCCCTCTCTCCTTTCCCTGATTTAATATCCCTCCTTATCTAATTTCTCTGTAAACATGTCATCAAATCTGGCCTATGTTTTCTTCACACTGTCTCTTTGTGCCAAGGCCACACTTGAAAACTCTGCAGAGCACATCTCTCTCTCTCTTGCTGATTAACACAAACTGTCAGTTAATTCAGTCAAAATCATGACACTGAGTTGTAGTTTAACTCTGGCAACTTCATCTCCATCCCAAAAAAAAACATGCAATATATCTGCAAGTACGAATGGGTCAACATGCAAACAGTCACCATTTGTGTCACACATAACTATGGCCAAATATATAATCCCTTCACTCCTGAGAAACTGTTTATTATAATTATGCTCACCAATTCCATTGTGAGTGAACATGTCCATCTGTGGCTCTCCAACATACCTCTCCTATGCCAAATTGTTCAAAGGTTTGTTCTCTTGCCTTTCCCTTCTTGCCCATTTGTGACTCCTACTTAAGGCAGGTCAACTAAGACTATAAGGATTTCATCCATTTTCTTTTCAGAGGTACTGTCACTAGCTTTGAGATGTGCTCAGCATGTGTGTGTTCAATGGAATGGCTCTATTATTCATTGATTAATCATGTAGTTACATCCAATTGTTTGTAGATTGTTTATGTACTCATGTCCCATGACTCTTCCCTCCCCTCCCTGAGCAAGGTTGTTGCCATTGTGCATTCACTAATGGCACTTCACCAAGTTTCTACCCCTAGGCTTTGATACATGCACATGACTTTTGTTAAAATCTAAGTAAAAGGGCAGTGATTGCCCACTACACTAATTAGCAATAGTAATAAGGTAAAGCAAAACTGGTACTCACCTCAGCCACTGCCCAAAGAGTAGCAGAAACGACTGAGGAGAGCCCAGGAGTGAAAGGGAATATATGTATAAAGTAGGTGAAGATACGAGCATGAAGTCCAATCAACTCCGAAGCGAAACAAGCGATCTCCATAAGGGAATAGTAAAGGGAAAGGGGAAATGGCACAAAGTTATGGAATGAGAATAAAGTGAAAGTAGGGTAAAGAAATGACATAAGGAATGCATACTGATATGCCATTAGACACAAGTCTGGCCTTCCTATCCATCTCTGACCACTTCTATAGGACTTTGGTAACTCCTATGTAGGAGTTATAGGAGTTCATCCAGAACTTCATTAAGGAACCTCAGAGTTGGACAGGAGGGCCTGGAGGAGATCGGAGTTGTCATCTCCAACAACTTTACATGCATGTGACTGTGGCTACATGGTCCACCAGCTCTGCTGCTGGTTACTTTTTGGAGTGTTAATTTTCCTGGCCAATTACAATCAACGAAACCTTTGTAACAGTTTACATTGAATAAGTTACAGCAGTTTGCAGAAACCTTGAGATTACACAAGAAATTTGAGTTGTGGCAGTGATCAGACAATAAAGGAAATTGCTAATTAGTGTAGTGAGCAATTACTGCCCTTTTATTTAGGTGAATACAGTCATTCCTGCTGCTCCTTGGGTAGTGGCTAAGTAGGCAATTACTGCCCTTTTACTTAGATTTTTAACAGGCATCACACCTTAGGGCTGCTATGTTGAACAGGCACACTACAAGCTACAGAGGTTAGGCTAGTAGGACTTACATAAGCACAGGTGATTGGTTGATACATTCACACAAGGTTGTGATAGTAGATCAAGAGATGATTAGAACTCAGATGACTGAGTCCAAATGTAAGTACAGCTGATGTAATACACTATACTACTGTACTCTATTGTAGAACATGCTACACACTGGTGAAATCTGTGTCAAAATGTCAATGGAACAAGGTGTTTCAATTCACTCATAAGTGCACAATATTTCTATGTAAACATATTTCCTTGTTCTAAATATGGTCTAGTTGTATAAACACCCTCATGTCTCTGTCCCTTACTTGGATCTTGTTTGGGGAGTATCTCATTGTGATGACCCCATAGATGAGCAACCAACACCAAGAGGACTCAGTCACTTTGTCAGTAGCCAATTCACATTACACAAGCTCACAATGGGTGGCCATGAACAAGGTATAACTTGTTCTCATAATTCTGTTGGCCCAGCACTGCTGATAGAGGTGATGGTCAAAACCTGCCGGTGTGCATTTGGTCCTCTGTCGGAACATTCAGGGAGGTACATGCCCACGGCCATGTGTTCGTCATACCCTCCATCCTCCATGGGATAAGCTTAACAGATTGGCAGGTAATGCAGATTGGCCATTTCGGGTGCATCAAGCACGGTGGTCCTCAAGCTCGGGAGGATGGACCCTTGCTGCGAATTGCGATGCATCTCAATCCAGTAGTTACACTTGTAATCTAGTTTGTACGATGCTCTTGACCTACGCCCATCAAAGAAAGCGTGCCGCATGCACGTGATCAACGCGCCAACGCGTTTGAATTACTTTACACATAGCCCTGCACCGACGAACCAACTACAGGAATACTGGACGGTGAGTACATTCAGCGGAGATGAACGTGGTGCCCATGAACACATTCCAGGCCGAGTCGCCCCAATGACTTCATCTGCGTCCTCCACAATCGAATTCGAGCGCTCGAACTTCATATGTGCCGCTACCTTTCTCCCCGATGGGAAGCACGTCGTAGGAGGTGGATGTGATGGCCAAATTCGGTATTGGCAAGCCCAAGATGGTCGGGAAGTGGGGTCCATGATGGATACAGGAACGGCCGTTCTTAGCCTCGCGGCCTCACGCGACGGAAAATGGGTCGTGAGTGGGATGGAGAACGGCCAGGTGATCGTATGGGACGCAGAGGCCCACCTGAAATTGAACGCGTTCGGGGCGCATCCGGACACTCCGGTAGAGGTGGTGGACATCTCGCCAGACGGGACGTGTATCGCGACTGGGTCGCATGACGCGACGGCCGCCGTGTGGTCTCGCGAGACCGGCACGCGGCTGCTCGGGCCGTTGAAACACGACGACACGCTCGCGGCGGTCAAATACGCGCCTGACGGACGTCTCCTCGCCACGGCAACGTGTGGGATTCACGCCGTCCGGATTTATGACAGTCAGGACGGCCGCTTCCTCATCCATTGTCCCGTCAAGGTAGGCTCGTTCGACCAATCACTTGCCTGGGCACGGAATAGCAAACATCTGTTTGCTTTGTCTGATGGCACCATCAAGTGCCTTGACGTCTCTACCGGGACGGTTTTCGTGGAATGGCCTATTCACAGTGAGAGCGATCCCAGAGGTATCGTCTTGGCAGGCAATGGAAGGTTCATCATGGCTGGTGCAAATTCAACCGTTTCCTTCTGGGACATTGTGACGCGGGAACGGATAGGGCCGATCATCGAGCATCCAGACGTTCTCTTATCCATGGCCCTCTCTTCAAACTACGATCTCGTGACCGGTGGCGTTAGATCAGCCGTCCTTCACAGTCTTCGTGACATCCTCCCCCCAACCTACTGCGATGATGTAAGTGCATCCATGTCGAACCATGACAGCGCAAGATGGTTTTGGAATAACGGACAGGTTCATTGATTGATGCAGATCCCCTGTGAGCTGGAGATCTCACCAATGACAGGGGGAGGTGCCACTGTCGAGGAGACCGTCAAGTCGCTTCTGACTGATTTTCGTGACCTTCGTGTGCAGCACGAGAATTCACGTACGTCTGTCCGCGCCCTCGCTCGCGTTTGTTTGCTGGACCTCGTTGTCTACTAGAGAGCAAGATCGCGATGCTTGAGAATGTCGTCCAGGAACTTCGCACTGAACTCACCGAGTCTCGGCATAGAGCCAACGAGGAGAAGCGTACACTCAGCATGGCCATCGAATCCCTTCGCGCTGAACTTGCATGCACGGGACGAGAATCGGGTGTGTTCCTCATTCCGATTTCGCTCGTGTTTTGCTAATGCTTTGTGTCCATTAGATATGAAAATTGCGCGTCTTAGAGCGGCCGTTAGGGAACTTGATTCACCCGACGATCCTCCTCACAA